>JAWQUT010000746.1:197643-210914 GCA_033807755.1 Ellobium chinense
TCCGTGTGAATACATATACATAATATACGGCAATACATAGGCGACCGTCAGTGGCGGCTCGTCATTAGGTGCAAAACGTGCAGTGTCGGCTAGAATTTAGCTAAGAAAATAAAGAAATTGTTAAAAAGTATAACCAAGCCAAAGCCAGACGACATTATTATGATGCTCTATTGTTTGCAGTCAAACTGCAATTCAACTTTTGCACTATGCTCAGAATACAGTCATGAACCCTCGTTGGCCAGCTTGTATGAAAAATGGAGGAGGGGGGTGCCTGCAGGATAGTTTTGGGGGTCACGAGCCGCCACCGGCGATCATGGCTTAATACAGAGAGTAGACACTACAGATGACAGCATTTGTCAGCCACGGCCGCCAGTCTCAACTCTTGGAGTGAGCGTGCTCTGAGATACCCATGCCCCTAGGACATTACATTTCAGTAATGCAAATTAACACATTTCTATCGATTTTTGCTAAGTTGCGCCTATTCCAAGATTTCCAGATTTGTGAAGTGGCGCGCTTGAACCTTAATAATGTAACTAGCTTAATTTGTAACCCTGAGAGTTAGTTGAAGTATTTGCTGACAAGACAGCGCTTTTCTGGAAAGGGGTACTTTTTTTTTTCTTTGATTCTTAGAACGTAGGGGCTTTTTCAGGCCATTTATCGATTGATTAAAATTGTTTATTAACATTGAATGTCAGTTGCCTCACACATGAAAAGTAATTGTGGTAATTTTTTTTCCAATTAACCCAACTCACATTGTATGGAATCGATTGTGAAGAAGTTTAGATTTAAACCAAACATTCTTCATGTACCCTCATACACTTTAGAACATTAAAATTTTGAGCAAAATAAAAAAAACAAACCCGACGTATGCTAGATCAATTAGCTCTGCGTTTTTTCTGGTGCCACAAAATGCTAGTAAACACTGTAAAATTTTAAGGCTCTGACTGTCGAAAGAAATATGCAAGTTCAGCTCGGGCTAAATATCCAGTTTAATCCTATTGGATTCTCTGGTAGTGTGACCGGCAGCAGCATCTTGGACAGGGAGAAGAAGCTAAGCAAGAACATTTGAAGGCCCACAAAAGTAAACTCACCAAAAAATGTCTGACTGATGAAATGACATAAATCACTTGTCCAAAACAAAAAAAAAGGAAGAACTGCGATTTTTATGAAGTATTTTTTTCCAGCGCTGACTGTGAGTGATAAAATGCTTCGTCATGAAAACTGCCATAGTCTATATATTTTCTTTAAAGTAACTATTTTATTTACGTCACTGTAACCATATGATTTTATTTATCATTTGTGAATGGGCACTCTAGACTAGTAATGTTTTTAAATAAATGGACACGGAAAATTCACTCACACGTAATTTCTTAGATTTCATAGGCATTTTGCACACACAGTATTTCTTAAGAGGGTAACTGGAAAATAAAATCTCGGGTCTAAGAAACTATGGGAACTTAAGTCTTTTAGTCGGCTGCGAGGTCCGCTTGCGTAATTTTTAGCGTCAATCCATGATAGTTATAGTACTGCTTGTTCACTCTAACTCGGGTTCACTATTTGCAAGCGCATCTCTGCTCTGTAATCTTTCATAAGTGATGCGACGTTTGTAATAATTAGAAGAGTGTCAGAAAAAAACCGACATGGAGGAAGAAATAGTGCTGGTGCTACTATTGGCCTATCTTATTTTCTGAAAGAAGCAGCCTAAGAGGCTTTGGCAATCAGGCTGGACCTGTACCTGAAAAATGTTTGCAGTTTGCTTGACGTGAAAAGGGTTTTGCTCTATAGGTGGACAAATTAACGCAGGAAGAAGAAGCCTTTGAAGAAAGAAAATGGAAGAAGAGAAAAGGTACCATTTTGACAAAGATGTAAGAAAATATCATTGTCAGAATGTTTCAAGTTGTATAAAGGTGAGTCTTAAGAGTCTGTTGGCACGGGTCAAGTCAAAAAGACTATCAATATAGAAAATACTTCCGTGGAAGATCATGTGTGGTCAGGGGTTTACCTTTAGACTCTCCAAATCTCTCTCTCTCTCTCATTCATTCTCTTTCTCCCTGCTTGTATTCAACCCAATAACTTCTGTTTGGAAGTATTTATGCAAATGCAAATCTATTTTTGTTAGGTAGATCTCATGTAGTGCGTTCACCAATAAATGAAGAAGGTTTATCTTCCATAGCATTTTTCCTAATGAACGGATTGTTTCGAAATTCTGCATAAGCCCCAAAATCGATTTGCCTTACCAGGAAATATTTTTTGTTCCTCTTTCTGCTGTGTTCGAGGTAAAAGTTTTCTTAATAATTGTTAATAAGAAATAGCAATTTCTACTTCGTCAAATATTTAGTACTTTTACAGCAATGTGACGTAATATGCCGATAATTTTAGGGAAGTGGTCAAATGTTGACTCGTCTATAATGGCCTCTCGCAGATTGAATAGCTGACCCAAGTCTTTCGATTGGAAGACCACCAAATACCACTGCCTACTGCCTTTAAATGACTAATTTATCTTGACAACTGTCGGCACTGTCGAGCGAAATTCTACTTTCAGGTACCATTGATAAAATGGTGTTAATTTCCAGACTAACTTTGGATATTCACTCTTTGTCCTGTTGTCGTCCTTGCAATTTCGTTGCACTGCCTCCTCGTAGATACCTCTGAAGCGTTTTTTTAAATTTTCTTTTTGTGTTCGTTGCCTTTAAGCAGGTTCTACCAATACGTTTTTTTTAATGTTTACATTTTCAAATTTCATACACTACATCCATTCATGTTTGAGAAACCTAGCTGTTCTAATTTTTTTTTCGTAATATTTAAAAAAAAAATTACGAGAGACACAGAGGTGATGTGGAAAAAAATTATGTCTAGAACCCTATGCAAAATTTGGAAACAATCTATTTAGTAAGAATAAAGATCCATTGAAAATGACCATGATCATATTTTTGGAACGCACTATAATACCAGCACCCACCATAAGACTAGGGTCTGATAACTTTGCAAAGTTTTTTTTACAAACATGTGGAAATTGATCAGTCTAACTAGATCTACAGCTTGTTTCATAAATGTAATACGGCAGCACCGCTAATCATAGGTCTTCAGGAATATCAGTATAAAGTGCGCACGAATCATTGTGAACGTGACTTACTGTAAGACCCATAAAATAAAGACATTAGTGATAAATCAAAAATGAAGAAAGCAGACCTCCCATCCGACTAAAAGTCAACGTTCGCGTAATTTTTTATGCCCGAGATTGTTTTTCAAATTAATCTTTTAATAAATAGTATTTGTGCGAAATTTCGATGAAATCGGAGGATTCAAACAAAACTTAGGACGAAATTTCGGTGCCCATTTATTTGAAAAACAAACTATACAGTTTTAGTTTGCTGTCCATCCGTTTCTGGATTCTTGAAGAACTAAGTCTTATGTCTGTCAAACACAAGGGACGGGGGCGAAAGCGACTAAATTAAATGACTGACAATTTGAATTCCATATCTCCGTATTCACCTAAGGTACACCATGTCCATAGCTGCTCAGATACGAAAATATTAACTTATATTTCCCACTCTTCACCCCTGGTAAGGAGGTGATGTTCACCATAGCATTATTTCACTCCTTCCTTCTCTCTCTCTAGAAGACTGCTCAGAAAACAATATATTACAGCATCACTTTTCACAAGTATCGAGGCTTTAGTTCCCCTATGGCAGGTAAACATTGCACTGTTTAGGAATATAACTTATTCGTTCTGAACTGCACATCTGTTACTCACTGTCCAGTAGACATACTCGAACAACAAGAGAGAGGGAGAGAGAATGTGCTTGAAAACGCCTTATTCCTTTGCGTTGCGAATTTTGTGTCATGTGTTTGCCCATAATCTGATGTTTTCTAAGCACTTCAAATGCGGGTTTACAGCATTCACGCGGTGGATCTGAAAATTGCTTCTTATCTGACGGAATTTGAATCGAAAGTTGATCGTTGTGGACACCATGCCGCTCTGATATATCTTAGTTGCTCAAGCTGTTGGACTGGCATGGTGTGCGCACGCTTGTAAAATTTAAAAAAGCATAATATGATTTATGTTTATTGACATTTGACGCATAATTCCACACAGATCTAGATGAGATTTGGAGAAAAAAAAGGGATCGTAATACAGTAAAACATTTTTAGCATGAACCCCCGAATGCCTCATATATTGCCTGCGCCTTCAGATTTTGTTTTAGCTCTCAGCGTGGTTCCGATATTATCATCAGAGGGAATGCGTAAACAAAATTTTACCAAAGTGTGCAGTATTTGTGACATACCACCATTTAGCTTGTCCATTAACGGTACTGGGAAAAAATGTAACTTGGAAAACACACACAAAAAAGCAAAGTTACCTGTCCTCCTACCCTGACAGAAAACGTTTGCCGAGAAGAAAAATAGTCTCATTTGAATAAGGCGTTTGTGACTTCCTACTGCTAAAAGCATGCTCAAGAATTTCACTTGTCTTTGTGTTCCGGCAAAGGAAGGGGCTATGGAGGAGTGAGGAAAGAATGCGTACACGACTTGTATTTCGTTTATTTTGTGCACTATATTAATTTTAAGGAACACCCACGTAATCATATGAGGGAAGACATCACTCCTCACTACTATCGTAAGCAAAATATTAAAATAAAAAGTGTTGAGTTACTGAAGACTGAGTTGAGAAGATGTGATGTTTCTCGAGCGTACAGATTCACTTTCCCCCTCCTCTTCCAACTCCCCTCTCGCAACACCCCCATCCGCCTCCACTCCTGGCTCCCGACACTCAAAGAATAGATATGAAATTATGTCCGCTTTTTTTTTCTTTTCACAAACGCATATCATTGATATCAGTTTACTTCAGGTAAATTTTTTTTTTTGGCCAGGTCACCTTTTTTTGCCCAGGACAAACAAGTATGGGTACTTTTTCCACGTTACTTTGTTCCTAAAGTTCTTTTCAGACATGCTTTTTTCTGCAGGCTGCGTCCATACATTTAACCTTCTGCAAAGAAATTTAAGATTCATTTCGTGAAGCCCTTTCTGAGCTTCAGTCTGGCGGTGGATTTTCTTTCTTTCCCAGTATGTTTCATGGTCATCGCCTAGCTCAAATTATGTGCATATGCCTAGCTGTGATTCTTATAGTATGACCTACAGTTCCGATGCTCAAATAATAATATGAGGCTTTTGAAGTCGAGAAAATCACACTGCTTACTCTTCGCCGATCTGACTAAAGTAGTGCAAGCACCAAGTTGATACCACAATCCGCCTGGATGAGTGAAGAGGAAAGTGAATGTTCATTTCATATGGGAACCTTTGTGCAGAAAGTTTGTACTACTGTGTTGGAACTACAACTGAGGCAGACCTACTGTTTGCAGTTGCTATAAAAACGAATCTTTGCTGTACCCCCACCATCACCCTCCCTTCCGTTTTTTCTTCTGTTTTTGCGAGTGATGGATAAAAGGAAAACATGGGTCATATAATATAGCTTGTTATAACGCATTTTAAACTTTTTCTTCTTGAATATTTAGATCTCATGATTAATGACTTATTTAAGAACTACTAGTCTATAGTCTATTCCTTATGGCACAGGGTCGCTATTGATTTTAGTATTCAGCTCTTCCTAGTGCTGTTAAGTGATTTCAACAAAACTGATTTGTTTTTGTTGTTCGACTGTTGTGGAATTGCTTCGAACTACGCTCAAACTCCTCTCACGTTCATAGTTTGCAGTAATCATGGTTATAATATATATCTCCAGTAACTTAACAGGTTACGCCTGTTTTTATCGCTCTACTGCAAAATCTTACCAACCAAAACATGTTTACAATTTCGTGAACCCACATAGTGGCGAATGGAATGATTCAAACAGGGAAAAGACAAATGCGTTGGGTTTAAACCATATAATCTGTGTACTCATTATTCGCATCGGATTTGGACCACAATTTTTCAATCACTTTAAGATCGGTATCTTTTCTCAAACACTTAAAACTTTGCAACAACCGTAATGCAACTAAACGATGTGACGTTCACAAATAAATGAACAATTTTTTATTGAAGGATTATTTCCGCAATTTGCATATGCTTCTTCTAACCCCGTTTGTCCGAAAATACTATTTTCATATCTTTCCTTTGTCTGCAATTAAAAAAAAATATCTCAATAAACGTAATGAAGTAAATCTTAATAGGAACGTTTCTCAAACATGCATACTGTGTACGGTATGAAGCTTAAAAATGTAAACTTGAAAGAAAACATATTGATAGGAATTGCTTTAGGCAACAATACAAAGTAATAGTCATTGACCATTTGAGGCATTTACTAAGAGGCATCGAACCAATGTAACGAAATAGCAGTCACGAAAATAGGCTAGAAAATAAATATCCAAAGGTGGTTCGGAAATCGATAAATGAATTTCGTTCAACGCGCGGATAATTGTTAAGGTAAATTAATGATGTGAAAGCAATAGGCAGTTTATTTGTTGATCTTCAAACCGAACGAGGTAGGTCCGTAACTTATTTAGCTAAACATCGTAACAGAAGAATAAAACGAACGCACTTCCGACAAGCAGTGGAAAACAAGACGATGATGTTGTGACATCAGTCAGACGTAATTTTTTGGGTTGACGTCATTGATTTTACCCGTACACTCACTGTAGAGTAACAGCTCTCGGGGTCAGACAACTATTGACTTCCACAAACAGTACCAGAACTCTCTGTTATATTTAGTAGAAAATCACAAAGATTGGCCTATTCATTTTTTTTTTTTGAAACTTACACCCGGATCACAATGTCATTGAATCTAGTAAAGATATAAAGAAAAGAAAAAAAAAACCCAACAAACGGCTGATTACAAAACCTCTGATGACTTCCTTGATGGAAGAAACTTAGAATATTTGTATATTGTTCTCAATGATGGTGTTTATTATTGCATTGCTTTTTTTCGTGAAATTATGAGAAATGACCCACTGCTTTTATAGAGATATTCTTATAATTTCCTATTTAAAAGTAGACTTCGAAGTCTAACCTGGCATTAATAAAAAACAAATAAAAATAGAAGAATATTTTTTCCATGTCACAGTCACTGCCATATGAGTAATTTAAAAAAAAAAGTGCCACTTTTTCGGAGCAAAGTGAAAAAAAAATGAAATTCCAACTTTGTTACATCGTTCTTTTTTTTTCTAATGTGATGTATAAATCATTCAAAGGGGAGATAGTGAAAACCGGAGCTAAATTCCAATCCGTTTGCACACGATCATTATTTTTACTGAGGGTGACTAGAGATCAGTTTCCATCCTGTTACTCTTATATAATATTATGCCAAATGCTTGTAATGGTAACAAGACTGGAATTTTCACTCAGGAAAGGAGGGATTTTGAAAATTGTTATTGAAAGAAAAAAATAAAGAAAAATAATCTTTAATCATCTGCCTTGCCTGAGGAACAAATGGGAGTATCATGTTTTTGAAGTTGAGCTACCGAAGATGTCAGATGTCACAAGTATTTTGGTCGTACACAGTTGGCTAATCTTTTTCTCTAAAGGTGGTCATTATTTAATAAGATAAGAACAAACTTAGATGTTCTGCTTAGCCTATCTAAATTGCTAAACAGTATGTTGTAACAGGGATAACATACAGTAACAGGATGGAGCAATAGTAATAGTCAAGCAGCCTGTCATATTTGGCAGGTGCCAGATCCACGGTTTTAGGGTCAGCGAGTTTTGAGTACTAAATTAACTTTTTCATATTTTGTGTCAAAAAGGGCAAAAAGATTCATAAAAACATAAGTGCTATTCATTTCATTAATCTTTTTATCGTGGGTAGATAAAAGTAAACAGACTATAAACACTGCAGCCCCACACGTGGCCTCTTTACAACCATTTTGAGTTTTTGCATGCGACCTTAGAATGTTATCGACCTTACAGATCCTTAATATCATAATTCTATATTTTCAGGAGGACCGATTATGATGCAGTTTATTCTTTGACAATTATTATCTAGGTCAGATAAGTGGACAAGAATAGATGTTTACTGGAATGGCTTTGTGACAAAAACTGAAATTTCCTGCATTAGCTGTTGCAGTTTGTCTTACCGGACAACATCTGAAATCACTTCATGCGCGCAGGTAAAACCCGCTCACAAAATTGCATAATGTGTCAACTATTTTAATTAAGCCTAGTGGGACAGAGTGGTAAACACGCATGAGTGAATACGCACACGTTGTAAACCTATTTATCACAAAAGAGAATGACGGCCTTACTGCTGGCTCTTCCCCTTTAATGCCTGGTCGTTGTCAAGCAATACCTGTTTTTTTTTTTTATTTATGGTGTTAGACTGGGTAATCGAGTTAAAGTAGGGTAAAAATATCAAACTCGTTTGGACAAAAGAAATTACCTAGATTTAAAGTTTGGGTGGACAGCAAATAACAAACTTGCAGTGTGAATGAAAGAAAGGAGTTCAGTATTTGTAATAAAATGTTTTTAGACTACCTCCATAAATTTCTCTGCGTACTATGGGCATTGTCAATATTACTCATGACTAGATAAAGTGCTGATCATGCTTTGTTGAGAGCGAGATAAAAAGAAAAAAAAGTTATGTCGGTCAACTGGACGATCCAAATATTGACATCACCGTTTTGTGGTAATATGTACCCGCTGCAATGCCGTTTATTTTTTAAAATATAAAATGTATAGATCTAGTCTAAATATAAATGACTGCATATTTTAAAAAAAATATTTTTGTTAGGTCGATATCATCTGAAAGCCAGATTCAAACTTCCAGGCGATAGTTGCCAAATTAGTGACAGAAGCAGCTTGTGTGAGTCCAATCTGCTTGAAGACTTGCAGACACGCCATTGCACAGTGTAGAAATAATCATATAATATGAAGCATTCCGCAAAAGTGGTGAAATTCAATCCTGAATTTGTGAAAAAATAATTGGTACAGCCAAATTTTTGCCCCTTTTTATCAAAATTAAAACTGAAAAGTTTAAATAAAGGATCCTCACCGCAAACACTATAAAATTTGAGCGTAATGGTGGCACCAGATCTGAGGACTAGCCTTGGCCATTTCGAAACGATCTTGTGGTAGCAGGAGAACATTTTATGAAATGGCTCAAAGAGGCTTTTTACAATTTGGCTCTTGCAGTCTCAGTCTCAATCTAGATGTTTTCATTGGGAGTGCGTTAATAGTGTACCGTTGGCCTATTGCTTTCAATGGGTTGACTTACCTAGGCATTTTATGCGTGTCTTTGAACTCCTTTTGCCAAAGCGCTCTAATGACAAAATAGTGGTGACTTCGGAAGTACCTCAGAAAATTCATATTATGCCCTTTTATCGTCCAATACGTCACTTTGCATTCCTTCGTTACTCTAATGAATGCTTCTGAAGAGGTTAAGAAAGTTGTTTTTTTATTTTTGTTTTTGCTCGTTGCGTTTAAGCAGTTTGTGTTAATACGTTTTCTCTAATGTTTACATTTTCAGTATTCATGATGTACGAACAAAGCATGTTTGAGAAACGTCCTCATTATTGTTTATTTCGTGATGTTTATGAGTAAAATGTTAATCATAGGATCAGGGATAATTTGAAATAAAAGTATCTTCTATTTAGACAAAATGGATAGGAGTCCATGCAAAATTTTAGAGAAATCTGTTCACCAGGAAGGAAAAGATATTTAAAACTAAAGCCTCTTTCACCTACTTGTGAACGCACTATAGATTTATGTAATGTGTGAATCAAAGCATGCAGAGACAATATACTGGGTTATCGCATTTTACAGTGACAAACATTTTTGTATTTGGGAATCAACCAGCACAAAAACGAGTATGTTAAAGAAGTTATCAACGGCTTAAAGTTTCTGTGACCAAATTCAAATCATAATGCATGTATGGAGGACTTTATCAACGACATAACGTGTGTAAAAAGGAAAGTGAACGACTTAACCAGCGACTTTATGTATGGACCAGATATTTAGTAACGAAGGGACTTGTTGAGCATCATGAGGCACCTGTTGAATTAACGTGCCAAGGGTTGAATTTTGTGTTTCAGCAATAATTTGTATATGCAACCTTGGATATCTTAATTCATCTTCTTGGAAGGAATAAGAACCAGCAAACAGCAAGGTAAGTTACTTCACGGTTGTCTGTATTATGTTGTTTGATGAAGCCATTCTTACCGTTGTCCCTATTATTGTTTTTGCCATCGTCAAGTAAAATGTACTGGACCTCAATAAGCCACAGCGTGGAATTTTACCCTTACTTTAGGTTGACTTTACTTTCCCATGAGAAAAACTAGAACCATCTCGAAATTTACCAAAGCATTTCGAGTTCAGTTTGTTTCACTTGCTATGGCTGGTCGCCATAGTGGTTTTTCTCTTTTTTAATTTTTTTTTTTATGTGGAGGGGGAAGGGAGAAGAGGGGGGTGTACTGTGAAATATTTTCTAATTGATCGTCTAAGAGAATATAGCCTTTTTAAGCCTACGTTTTCTACTTTGGCATGAATTGGCAGGACGTCTTCAAAAATATCACGATTTAACTGTGCTTGCTATTAACATGCCGCCATCTTGAATTTTTTTAACACCAGAATAGACTGCTTTCAAAACCAGTTTAGTGCGCCAAATTTCTCTGAAACAATCTGAAACTTTACATACATTCCTTTCAGTGTCATACAAATGGGCTCACATATCAGATTTTGGATTCATGGAATTTTTTACATGTATTGTTTTTTTGCCCTGAAAACATATTTATCTACAAGAAAACTATGAAAGATACAAATATTCTGATATTTTAGGCCCTCTGTATTGCTGTAAGGATGTTAGATGCAAAATGTCCAAAATTCATTCCAATCGTTCGACAAATGAAAACTATAAAGGTTCCTAGAGACTGAAAATTAAGTTTTGAGAAAATTCCACTTTATAAAGTTATTTAAAAAATGAAGCTATTAAAAGCATTGAACAAGTCTCCTCACCTCATGGCGTCCCTGCATAATATGCAGTCCTCACTAGTCAGCTTTTTCCTTCGTTATGGCCTTTACTTAGGCCTCTGCATGCCTATTATTCTAGGCATTTCTTTCTTTACTGACAAAGTTATCGATTACCCAGATGTTGTATAATGTGACTCCAAGCGTATATTCTATCAATATGTGAAGTAAACACGTACATGAATTTGTTCCTTGCTAGTATTATACTAGTATTTAGCATTTATACTCACTTGTTTCGTGCAATAAGGCCACCAAATACCATGCCATCAATACCATTCTTAAAGAGTAAGAGTGTGAACACACATCAGTACACTATTTGAGCAATTTAGGACATCCGAATTTTCGTAAAATTTGAAATGTTGTTCTGTAATGGTTTGAAATTGTGACCAGAATGAGAAAACAACTCAGATTTGGCTTCACATAATATTTTCACCTCTGGCTAAAGAAATGGCTGACATTCCCAGAAAACTGGACGTCTCAAAACCGACATTATCGGATTTCAGGACTCGCCTCTCCCCTTAAATGCAAGGTTTATACCAGGTTACATGCGGGCATGAGATAATCACCATACGATGTTTGCCATCGAATCTAATTATGGCCCATACAAAGTGTGCCTGTTTTATTGTGAATGTGACGTACAGTAAAAACGCTGTAAAATTATCATATCGGTGATGGATCAAAAATGAAGAAAGTGGACCTCGCATCTGACAAAGGCCAATGTTTCCCTCATTTCCTACCCTACAATTTTTTGCTAATTACCCTTTGTAGCAATTAGTGTTTATGCAAAGTTCCTATGAAATCTGAGGATTCAAGCAAAACTTAATACGAAATTTCCGTGTCCATTTATTTAAAAACAAACTGTACAAAGGGGACAGTCATTCGAGGAGATTCGGTTTTAGGTTTTAGGCACCTATTAGAAGGTCAAATCACTCATTTTGTACAACCCAATCAATCCGCCAAGATAAAATTCCCCCTTTCTGGAGCCCTGCCAGACAGTGTCAGGGTGTACAAATATGTAAACTGACCCGTAATTTAAATAACGCAATATGTTGTAAAGTTTCAGGTAAAATTTGAGCCTACTAGTCTAGATATAAAAATGAAGTGTCTTGCTTATGAATTAGCAAGCGGTCAAAACAAGCCTAATAACATATTGGTGACGAAACGTGAGTTCGAGGTGATTATGTATTTTAAAGAGATTTGTGAAAACGTTTGGGCAATAACCCCTCCCTCCCCCACCCTCTCACCCTACACCCCTTTTCTCCCCCTTAAAAAATCTAGCAAAAGAAATACTTTAACCTCCACGGGAGAAATATCCCGAAATCACAGTGGTATTTGTAGAAAAGCACAACATGTTTGTAGGGCCAAAAGAAGAAAAAAAAAATAGGTGCCAGTAACTATTAACGTCAACTTTATCAGGGGAAATTACTCCTATGGAGGCTGATATTACAGGTCTATAGGTTACAGACCTGTAATAGGATTGGACCCTTTTTCCCTCTGTGGGCTATATTGACATTTTGTGCTGCCCTCTGAACCCAAAGTTTTAGCTTTCACCCAGACCCATACCAGATTGAAGATCATTATGTGGCACACATTTTAAGACTTATCCAACCCTAGCAAGCTCAAAATTTCAATACCTCAGAAAATTCATATTATGCCCTTTTATCAGACCCGACATTTTTCACTGGTCAATGCCAAACCCCTCCTCTTCCGCCTGAGCACACCCTTGACCTGGCAGTTCCAGCCCAGGGCTAAATAGTGCCTGGTAAAATAAAGTAAAATGGACGCAGATTCCCATGATATCAAAATTCCCCCCCCCCAGCCCTTACTACTGGAAGCAGGGCATGCCAAAAGAGGGAAAAGGGGAGATGAAATATACCCTCTAAGTGTAGGACCCAAAAGTGAAAGTACAATTATAGGCTTGTAACCTATAGGCGGCGGCATATTGTCATGTAATATTTATCACTGGTTTGAGTCGCGGGGTGAATTTTTTTTTCTGATCTAAGGGCCCCCTTCCTTGTCAGTATTTTGAGAGTCGAGAACTGAATTTTTTTTTCATGTTTTCAGGAAGGAAGAAAGAACTGAAGGGGAATGTAAGGAGGAGAATGGTCTAAAATGAATTATCTGCATTTTTTTAGCATCAGTAATCATTTCTCTGAAATTTATAAAAACGGTTTTATCGTAATGATAGTCAAATATCACTGACTACCGCTTGGAAAAAGAATACCTCATAAAATGTTTAAAAAACAGACTACCAAAAAATACTGAAATGAGAAATGCCAGCGTCTATAGCTGCAACTTGTAAAAGTCTCTCTCTTCCCTCC
>JAWQUT010000746.1:212331-246636 GCA_033807755.1 Ellobium chinense
AGGGGGGGGGGCAATTGGTGCAGGCCAAAGCTTTGTAGGCATGTTTTCCAAACGTAGTCTTGTAATAGAGAACAGAGGTGGATAGTCTCATTGAATTCAGGTTGCGTGAATCCGACATTAAGTCAAGAAATTAAGAAAAAAAAAGTCTGCACAAAATACTCGAAGCAAGTTAAAAACGTATACAAATACATTCTAAACAAACATGGCGGTGTTATCAATACCAAAATCCTATGCACCGACTGTAGTAGGTGAAGCAGACTGGAGATTATGCAGTAAGCAGTTGTAGTAGTAGTAGTAGGAGTAGTAGTAGTAGCAGCACTTAAAATAGTGGTAGGATGATAGTAGTTTTAGTGATGGTGGTAGTCGTAATACAGTCATTCACAAAAGTTTAAGACCATTGTGCTGTAATTAGGTGGGTTTTTTTTTTTATATGGCGTGGCATCATATGATCTTGTATACTCAAAATACCTTTGCCATTGAATTTAGCTTAGAAAATGGGCAAAAACATCCTCTCTTTCACCGATACAAGGGGCTCAAATTGTGGCACTACACGTTGAAGTTGAAGGCTATTCCGAACGTAAAATTAATGTAAAATCAGGATTCGCAAAACAGCTGTGCACGCTGCTATTGTGAATTTCCAAAATTCTGGGCCATTTCATGACAAGGAGAGAGTAGACGTCCAATGACAACCAGTGCTAGAGATGACCATTTGATGAAGCGCATCGCTACACCTCCCCCGACGAGTTCTTGCAAGAAGATACGTGCCGGTCTTCTGCGAAGAAGTACAAATATCAGTTCTGTGACAGTGTCACGTCGTCTGAGGTATGAGTTTGGTCTTAAATCATTCAAACCAGCCGCAAACCCTGGTTATCTTGTGGTATGGAATCCAAGCGCGTAGCAACACGAAACCTGGACTACTGAAGACTGGGGCAAAGTTATGGTTTTAGACGAATCTACTCTGCTGCGCAAAAGAAACATTAGTAGACCTCATGGCAAGAGATTTGATAAAAACTATACAATTCAGACCATGAAACATCCACCAAGTCAGATGAATTGGGGTGCCATGTCAAAATCTGCTGGACTCTTATTTTTCAGCCTCTTGGAACAACAATGCCATGGTGTTAAGTATGTGGAACGTCTACAGGTGAAACTTGTACAGCATAGATACATTCAACAGTGCTTCATTTTCATGCATGATTATACTCCATGCCATCGGTCGAGCGTTGTGCAGAATTGGATACCAGTCTTCAGTAGTCCAGGTTTCGTGTTGCTTAGCAAATGCTAGACGCTTGGATTTCATAACACAAAATAACCGGGGTTTGCAGGCTGGTTTGAATGATTTAAGACCAAACCCATACCTCAGACGACGTGACACTGTCATAGAACTGATATTTGTACTTCTTCGCAGAAGACCGGCACGTATCTTCTTGCAAGAACTCGTCGGGGAAGATGTAACGATGCTCTTCATCAAATGGTCATCTCTAACACTGGTTTTCATTGGACGTCCACTTCTTTCCTTTTCACGAAATGTCCCAGAGTTTTTGAAAATCATGACAGCCGTGTGCACAGCTGTTTTGCGAATCCTGACTTTACACTAATTTCACGTTCGGAATAGCCTAACAATTTGGGCTCTTTGTATCGGTGAAAGTGAGGATTTTTTGCCGATTTTTTCTAAGCTAAAATTCACTTCACATGTATCACATTTGCTCCTAAATTGACAGTGGCAAACGCTGTTTGACTATACAAGATCATAATCATGCAATGCCATGCAAAAAAACATAAATAACCTAATTACAACAGAGAGGTCTAAAACTTTTTAATGACTGTATTACGACCACCACAACCAGCACCACCACAACCACCACCACCACCACCATCACTAACACTATTACTACTACAACTACTATTAATGCTATTACTACTACTACGTATTGCATAATCTCCAGTCTGCTTCACCTACTACAGTCGGCGCGTAGGAGTTTGGTAACAATGAGAAATGGACTTAGCACTTGACAATACGGCCGTGTTTGTTTAGAATGTATTTGTATACGTTTTTAACTTGCTTCGAGTATTTTGTGTAGACTTTTTTTTACTTAATATCTTACTTTAACGTCGGAATAACGCAATCTGAATCAAGTGAGACTATCCACCTCTGCTTTTTATTGCAAAAAAGCACGCCCCCCCTCCCCCCCCNAAAAAAAAATGTTTTTTAAATCACAGACAAAAGCAGGAAAAGCCCGAAACACTTTATACGTTTCTAGGTAAAGAAAATAAGAAAAGCTATAATGTCCGAACTGAGCTAGCCAGGGTCACACGATAAGACCTGATCTCCCTCTCCAACATTGTTGTCGTCATTCTCTTAGTCTCTATTTCCTCTTCTTCCACCCATCGTCTTCATTCTCAGCCTTCTGCTTGACGTTATTCATTTCTTGTCTTCTCTCCCTTTCCATTTTAGCATCGAGGTGTTTTAATTTTTGTCATCCTTCTCTGGCTTTTTTTTTTTAAGCCTCGACCGTCCCCTATCTTCCTATTCCTCCGGTTATTTATTGCCTTTTTCATTACCCTCCTCCCTCTCTCTGTTTCTTACCTTCTTCTTCGGTATCCTGTTTCCTTCTTCTCAGTCTTTTTGTCTTCCTCTTTCTTTTCCTTTCTTATCTTCCTTGCCACGCTTCCCTGCCCCCCTACCTCACCCTCTTCTTCTAATCCTCTTCCCTGAACTAGCGTTCTATTCTCATTTTCATCCTTCTTATCTCTTCCTGATCGCACGTTTCACTCTCCACTAATTCTCTAGTCCTTTTCTCCATCTTTTCTTTTGCTTCCTGTCATTTTAATTTCATCCAGTTCCTGATCTTCCTCTCTTTTGCCTCCTGTCTCCCGTTTTCTCCGTTATCATTTTATTTTGCAATGTCGACACTTCTCTTCTTTATAGCATATTATTTTTTATTATCTGAGAGGTTTAATTTAAATAATGGAATGACTTTTCTTTGTTCTTCAGCGATATTTTAAATATGCGAAAGCGAGACTAATTTGGAGAAAGAAATTTTTTACAATTTAAATACATACATTAACCGAGACGACCTCTCAATCAAGCGAGACGGACTGAAGTAAAATTTATCTTTTACACGGTTTTTTAATTGTTACTGTCATGATAAGTGACAATACATCTTTTGCTTTGCCTGCTACTGAAAATGTAGCGTCTGTGACGATAATAATTGCCATCTTTTGTCACTTTGCTGACCTGGTCAACAGTCAACTTTTAATAGAGTCAGTCATTACAGGCACGGTCAATCAAGCCCGCCCATCGGTCATTTCGTCGTTTTGGATTCTCCTATCACTGAATGCCTCCGCCATTATTCAGCTCAAAAATGGCAAGGCCGCAGTTGATGACCGCATCTCTAACGAATACTTCAAAGTCGCATCAGACTTGATGCTTCCTATATTATGTAAACCTATTCAATATAATCCTCAATACTGGCATTCATCCATCACGGTGGTACCTCGGAGCTAAAGTGCCAGTCCATAAAAAGAAGGGCGATCCTGAAGACCCTACCAATTACAGACCTATCACTCTGACAAGCTCATTAAGTAAGCTTTTATTAATTGTCTTAAATGAAAGACTCGAAATATTCTTTAAAGAAAATAAAACTCTAAAACCTAATCAAGGCGCTTATTTTTTGCCAGGCACTTCCACTGTCCATAATCTTTTTGCTCTTCATTGCCTTCTTGAATACACAAAGAACAAAAAATGTCCTCTATATTGCGCTTTCCTAGACTAAAGCAGAGCTTACGATCTTATTTGGAGAGAAGGTCTATTCCAAAAAAAATGTTGAAAAGCAACATTCATGAAAAGTTTTTACGGCTTTTGCAGTTAATGTACAGCGAAACTAAAGCATATTATAAAATGCTATAACCTGAGATCGAATATATTTGTCTGTAACACAGGTATAAAACAAGGCCGTAATTTATCTTGTTTATTATTTGCACTGTTTCTTAATGATCTAAAAGATGTTCTAATGTCCAGAAACTCTCAAGGAGTAGACATTCTTAATCCAGACACTGGACTTGTGATGTTACAAATGTTTATTCTTTTGTATGCTAATGACACTGTGCCGTTGGCTACATCCGAAAACGATTTGCAGTATTCATTGCAAATATTGTCCGATCTGGTGTGGCAATTTCGGACAGTCGGTATTTCCCGGACAAGTCGTGAAATCTTGCTGCAAATACACTTGCTAAGCAACATAGAACCTCGACTGCTGAAGACGAATCCCGGACAAAAAATCACACGGACAAAAAGTCACATGACTTTTCATCCTAGGACAAAAAGTCACACTGACAAAAAGTCACATCCGCAGTATAATATACACTATTATACATGAAAATCGAAAACTAGCCGCGTGTTCTATTATAATATTTTTGTGGTGTCAAGCTCATTTTGAAACGAAAAACAGCAACACACAACCTTGTCGCAGTGACTTAATAATAGTAATGATGCTGGAACAAATAACATCTGTGAGGGCTGGAATAACGCCGTCAGGTCACTAGTCGGTCATTTTCATCCCTCTGTGTGGAAGGTTATCAGAGCCTTCGAAAATGATCAGGCCTTGGTGGGCGCCACTCAAGCTCATCTTAGAATGGGCATAGACCTCCCTGTCACCACTAAAAAGCGGTACGTGACTCAACAGAGGAGTCTCCGGAGTCTCACTACACAAACTCATACCCTGGAGGTCTTCTTGAGAGGGATTGACCGGAACATTTGTCTGAATCGCCAAACCGAATGAAGCAGTTTAGGCTAATGTTTTTGTGTTAGAAATTGGTAAAAATATATGAATAATAATAAAAAAAACTAAACCATAAAACAAAACAAAAAATGAAAAAAAAAAGTTTGTGGTGTTTTGCTTAACTTTAACTTGTTTTTGTATGTCTGTCTGAACCTGCTTTAGTATGCCCTTCAAGGCTTCGACCTCCATGTATTAAGCAGGTGGAAACGTTCACTGAAATATGAAGTGCTCGGCTAACTGGAAAGATTACGGCAGCTAGAATGTCCATCCAGCTAATATTCTTTCTGTGGAACGCAAGGAAAACCATGATGTGACTTTTTCTCCATGTGACTTTTTGTCCGTGTGACTTTTTGTCCTAGGATAAAAGGTCATGTGACTTTTAGTCCGTGTGACTTTTTGTCCGAGCACTGCTGAAGACTGGGGCAAAGTTATGTTATCAGACGAATCTACTCTGCAACAATTTTGATGTGCAAAAGAAACAATTTTACACTCAAAATCACATTAAAATTCAACAGTTTCCAGATTTAGTGTTATATGTGTAATATCTACCAAGATCATTTGTAAATAAGACATATACCTGTCTGTCTTTCCACCTGCCTGTTAGTCTGTCTGTTTGTTTGTTTGTCCGTCTGTCTGTCTTTACGTATGTATGTGTGTCTGTCCGTCCGTCCGCCCGCTTGTCTCTCTGACTGTCTGCCTGCCTGCATGTCTATCTGCGCATACGTGAATCTCTGCTTTGATCCATCCTAATGTTTGTCGCTGCCAGTCCGTCGGCCGGGGTCGCCCCTCTGTCTGTAGAATGGCATTCTCTCTGTCCGTCACAATGTCTCTATTTTCTCAAGGGCACCCTCCCTCCCTGGGCACCCTCCCTCCCTCCTACCTCAGGTCCTTCTTTTATCCTCTGCACACGTCACAACGGCCCAAGCTTTCCGTTCTTGAAGCAGTTCGAAGATCTCAACCTCTTCCCGCCTTCCTTTCCAACGAGAAAGTCACTTTCAGGCCAGTCAAGCATTACGTTACATTTAGCCAGAACTGCGTTAAAAAAATTAATTAAAGCCTTTTTTTCTCAACGTCCCTGGCCTGTTCGGGCAATCAGACTCACTCGTGCAGCTCACAGACAAGACAAGTGACCGAGATGTTGAGCTCGAGAAGATGACAATATGCACGGTGCACACTGTCTAAGGCACAAGCAGTTTTGAAAATCACTAAACCACCAGTGAAAATAAAAAATACCAAAACATCTCATCTGATTACTAGTGAAAGATGTTTTTATTTACGGTCTTCAAAAGCATGTGGAAGAGGAGGGCAAAATGAGGAGCGGGGANGGGGGGGGGGGGGGAATGAAAAGAGAGGAGGAAGAATAGTTTGCTACTTGCACAGTTATTATAGGGTAAATTCGGTGATTCTGGGTCCGTGATTGACTCGTTAGACTTGGGATGACAGACTGTTACCCACCAGTCCAATGTTCATTAAATTGATCGGTGAATTGTATGCTTTGGTTCATTTTGGGATTTATCCTGATATTGTTTTCTCTGTCCTTACCGGTACTGATTTTTTTCCTAGCTTTACCACTTCGCTTCTGCTACCACGTCTTCTGCCGTTGTCAGACAGGTATTGGTAAAAAATACCCCGCAAAGTTTTGCCTGCACAGAGAGAGAGAGAGAGAGAGAGAGAGAGAGAGAGAGAGAGAGAGAGAGAGAGAAGATATTCTAAAAATGCTCTGGATCACGCTTACAAGGACCTAAACTTTGAAGTCCGAGACCTGAAGTTTTAGATATTATATACGTTTTCATTTTTTTTTAAATATCGAAAATATCGATTGTATTTCCATTCTGCCAATTGTAGCTGGCAAGCATGTAAGTACTTTTGACTGATACTTGTCGATCTTTCCAATTACAAAACACGCCTCTGGGTCCCTGCCTATGCACTGAAATACAAGTTTGTAGATAATAATTAGGTCACGAGGGTCTCTGGTCATGGGGCTGCGCCCTGTTGCACAGTTTGGCTAAACAGGACAGTATTATATGCCATATTATATGTGCACTGAATTATCTGAAGTGCAGAATGGTCACTGATTTCAGATGGCAACATGTTAGCTTGGTAGGAGTGGATATTTATGATAACGCAACAAGAGGAGCAGTTGATATAACTCGGCTTTTTGTCAGTGTCCGAATATAGTGAACACTGGGCTGTACTGTTTCAGATTGCGCAAAGATCTTGTGAAGCACAGTTACGTTGCCGAATTGAGATTGTGTAACAGCACGGTTGTTTTCTTGTTCTTCCACTCTTGACTCAGGTTCAGCGAATGTTCAGTAATTTTTCACTCTTCACCTTTATCATCGATCGAATCCTCATCAGTGGTATGCTGTGATGATAACATGACGATCCCTGGCCGTTTTGGCAAGGTTAACTGATATTGAGCTCTGCCAGCAGTGTTGACAGAACTACAGTCAACAAAGAACATGCTTATAGTTTGATATTTTATCATCATGCCAAAGAGAAGGAATAGTCCTGATTCAATATAATGATTTTCATCTGATGCACGTCTAAATCAATAATCACTAAACTCGTACTGGCATGTGGCCTTCAATCAGCAGTTGATTACGGGTTGGACAAATGTAAAATTATCATCCAAAAAAAAAATGCATACGTATATTATTTACAGCATTCTAACGGTTTCGTCACCATTCAGGCACGTTGAGACTGTGGGATGAGGATGGGAATGCCTTCCCAACACCTTTAGCCATTGAAACGCAGTTTGTGAAAAATCATGAGAGAGAGAGAGAGAGAGAGAGAGAGAGAGAGAGAGAGAGAGAGAGAGAGAGAGANGAGAGAGAGAGAGAGACAGACAGACAGACAGACAGACAGACAGACAGACAGACAAGACTTTATATTTTAAAGATGTGGATAACACATTGCTACTCCCTCTTCATCTTTAACACACGAATAAGTTTCAAGTATCAAGTTTATTTATATAGGCGAAAGCTAACCACATACATTGTTATGTCGTGACAGTAAAAAAGAATAAATGAAAAGGGAAAAAATCAGCAAATAAACCTCACAAAAAAAACATATTATACACCTAACTGTTACTAAATTACATTTAGTCATTGGCATATCTTGTCTCTTTCTTTTTCTTTCTGTCTCACTCTCTCTGTCACACTCTATCCCACTAACTTTCTCGCTCACTGTCTTACACACACACTCTCTCTCTCTCTCTGTCTCTCACACTCACCACACTCACTCACTCACTCACTCACTCACTCACTCACTCACTCACTCACTCACTCACTCTCACTCACTCACTCACTCACTCACTCACTCACTCTTGCCATCTAATGTTTACAGTTACAACTTCGACAACATCCTATTTGATCAGACACATATATATTATGTAACAGAAAACTAACACCCTCCCCACCTCACTGCCAGAAAGGGAACTAACACATGTGTCATTTAAAGTGTTCGTATTCTCTTAAAATGTGATAGAAATCTATTGCTTCGTTTTTAAGTTCTTTATCATTATTTGAATTTAAAAGATTTAGGAACCTACCCATACTAGGTTTTGTTGATAGAACCATTTAGGAAAACTTTTCTGTCTTATGTACTCAAATCTTGTGTATTCTACAATGCAGTGGTACTCATCTTCTATCACGTTACAAATATTACACAGTCTATTATTAAGGTCATGTTTAGGTATTCCCCACCTTCCTCTTTCTATCATAAAATTATGTGAGCTTAATCGGCTTAATCTTATTTTTGATATTGACTTTCTAAACCATTGAATAACTACTGAAGATATAATATTCATAGCCAAAATTTTTTTAAAACCGCTTATAAAGTCTATTACTACTAGTATTCTCTGTTTCAGTTCTTTAATTTTGAACATAGCAGTTCCTCAGTCTCTGTGAAAGTTCATAAATAAACATTTCCTCTGAAGGTACGCCCTTTTGCTCCCATACAAATCCATACCCATACCTGTACAACATTTTCTTTGAAAGAGATGCCCATGTTATTATATCTTCGTCAACTTCTGTTAATTTATGAAGACATTCATACATTTTTCAAATCATACTATCATCTTTACTATTCAGAATTTTAAACCAGTACTTTACCATTTTAACTTGTTTAGCTGTGAGGAGTGGATAAACTCCCAGTTCTCCATATACATAGCAATTTGTTGTTGTAGACTTCAGGTAATTTAAATGCTGTTTTTCTAAAGGCCCAGCTTCATAGTATCCTCAGACTTCTGTCCTATCATTTAGCCCTTGTACAACTATGCTATTTGAAAGGTCTAATTTCATCCTTGAAGGAATCTCAGGATTTTTTCCACAGTATGACTTTAAGATATAAATGCTTCTTAAATCTTGATTTCTCAACACTTTAGTACAATGTGAAAATGATCCTGAGCTCGAGAATAACACTCCCAAATATTTAAATGTCTTTACTGTTTCTAATTTTTCCTCATTATAGTACCAAATATCATTTTTTTAAACTCCTACCCCCTTTCCTGAAAACCAGACATTTCGTCTTACTAGTATTTACCATGAGTCCCCATTTCTTACAATAACCAAACATATCGTTTAATCCTGCCTGTAAGCCCGTCCTACTTTTGGTCAACACTACCATGTCGTCCGCGAACATCAATAGTTTAACCAACAACCCATCTACTTCCACGCCTGCCTCAGTGTTTCCAGCTAATCTATCAGATATATCATTTATAAACATGGAAAACAGGAACGGCGAGACACTCTCTCCCAGTAAAAGGCCACATCCTGTAGTAAAAACATAATTATCCACTCTCTTCTTCCCTTGCCTGCCCAGTCCCTTTATAATGAGAATCAAATGTTGCAGTATTTCTGACACACAGTTTTAGACTCATACATACTTTTTAATCCTTTAATTACTTACTGCTGGTGCCTTGTTTCTGCAGTTTAAACCTGAGAACTTCTCGATTCACGCAGTCGAATGCACATTCGTAGTCGATAAAAGCACAATATAAGGATTGTTTCTGATGAACGAGATGGACGGGACCATGAAGGAGGAAGATGCAGTCAGTAGTTCCTTTGCCTGCTCGGAATCCGAATTGTGCCTCGCATAGAAGTTAGTTTTTCCCATCCCATTCAGTGAACCATTTTCCCATACAGCTAACTTATGTCATTCCAGATAATTTTCTACTTTATCTTTATCCCCCTTTTTATATTCTGGTAAAATAATTCCTGTTGCCCAATTCTCGGGAAAGCATCCATGTTCCAGGATTTCATTAAACAATTTTAAGATAGTCTCGTTCAGTCCCCGTGCATTAAAAATTCATTAATAATGTTATCTGCTCCTGGGGATTTCCCACTCTTGAGGTTACGTATTGCCCTTTCTAACTTGCCTAGACTAATATAGCTCTATCCAATTCATCCACAGTTACCTCCCTTCCTTGATCAACCCCCCTCTGCATGTCCTCCATCCCATCTTGACTTATTTTTGAATCTCTCTGTGCCAAAAGTTTAAAGTGAGCAAATCGCACTGCCCCAGTTCTGTATGCTTGTTTGGTTTAATTTCCTTCCAGAACTTTTTTGCATTATTTTTACTCAGTTTCGTCAGCTCTATCTTCTTCCGAACGTTCATAAGTTTCCTGTTCTTCTTACAGAGCCTTCTGTATTCTGACCTAAGTTTACACATGTCCAACCTGTCTATTTTATTCCCACTGTATCTAAATCTGCTTTCTGCTATTTTAAAACTGCCACGTGATTGTCTGCACGTTCATCATACCACTCTGCTGACCTGCTTATCACACCTACTGCACCCCTCCCATTCCCTGCACATTTATCCTCTACCCATCTGTAGTGATGTCGTCCATCACCTCCGTTAGTTCATGGGCTAGTCAGTTCATGTACTCATTGTTAATACTTTCATAATCAATAGAGTTTCTAATTGCTTCAAGTTTATTAATGACTTCTATATTTTGCAGATTCTTTACATATTCTTCTTATTAATAGTCATTCCTTTTATATATACACTTTCAATGGTAGGCCTGCATCATTATTTTCAGATTCAGGAGAACATGTCTGTATATCACCTATTAAACTTAGAATGATAGGTGAGTGATTGGAAAAAACAGTTAATATCCATGACATAAAAATGTTCAACCATTCCCACCAAACCGTTATTGCACACAGCATAATCAATAACACTTTTACTTTTATGATTACAAAACGTTATTCATCCCTTGCCTCTATCCAAGCCAGCTCTCCCATTAAAGATAATACAGTCACTCATCATACACATATCAATACAATGGCATCTTTCATACTTCTCTCAACAGATAAATTACATGATTTCACTAGTTCTTTTGTGACAGTTTCCCTTTGCTCGTCAAATCCAGGCAAATGACTTATTTTCATCCATTCATAATTATCATCATAGTTTACCGTTCACTTAATTTTCCAGTTCGTGCATTCGTGTCCCCCATGATTAAGACCCTGCCCGTCTGGCTTACTTCGGAAACCTTTTCTGCCAGAATTTCATAATATCTGGTCCCGTTTCTGCATTCCTCCTAAGATAACAGCCCGAGCGGAATTCTGGTACTATGTTGGCGGTGTGCAGTATGATCGTTGTACATTCCGTTTGGGTGTGGGACAGTATGGTAGTGTGACCTTCCTCATCCAGTCTTGAGTCGCTGCCACATTAACATTTTTGTTTGGTCTGAGAAACAAATCACTTATACTCCTGTGTATCAGGACTATGACTTAGGCGTCCTCTAAAATACATTTTACATGTAATTTGCTACTTTCACGGACATCAGACTCTTTGATCAAATCGCTGTGCCAGATCCCTGGAATATATTTTATTGCGTATTCATTGCCGTGACATGCACAACTGGACTTAGTAATCAAGCATCCATATTACTGTAAATGTTCATGATTACTATTCCAGCAGTCATGGAAAGTTCTCGAAGAATTGCTGCTCTAAACATAATACCGTCTACTTGTACATGGTTTCATATATGTTAATATTATGTTTTAAGTACCTACCCCCCCCCNGAAATAGATGAAAAGTTCGCTCATTCTCTCTCAAAAAAAAAAAAGGCCTGTGTAAAGAGTATGAACTTTCAAAACCTGTTGAAAACCTATTGTATCATTTTGTATTGTATCATGTTTGAGGCAGCTGGACTAGATACAAGACTGCTAGATATCGATACCTCACAACTTGTATGCTAAGTGATACAAAACCGATTGTTCTTGAAAACACAAATCGTCCCCGACTCTCTTTGTGACGATACTCTTCTTTGCTTAGCTGACCGCTAGCTTCTGCGCCAACCACGGTGACCGCCGGACCACTCAGCACGTGTGGGGCAAATACGGAGTTTAATACAATTCTAACGTTTTTTGTGCAATGGTAGAACATATGTCTCGAGTTTCTTTCACAAGCTGGTTGAAGATTAAATTGATCTAGTTGTCATATCAAACGATACTCTTCATTTTTACTAGTACCGACAACTTACCGGTTGATCCATACATGGCCATCGGTAAAAGACATCTAGTCGTGACAGAGTGTGACCAAACGTATTCTTGATAGGACATCTCTGTTCATTAAAAAAGATAACGAAAAAAACAACAACAAAAAAGAACAAAAAAAATGTAGTAGACCTGATATCGCTGCATTTCTGTTGGCAACTGGACTAGATAAAAGACTGTTGCTTACAGATACCTCACAAACCAAAAGCTTTTCTTTGAGCTGGAGATAAATCTAGTGAGAAAGAGGATGGTGGGAGTGCGGAAGAATATTACAAAAGGAGGTTGAAAAGACAGTACTCGAATAACAGGGTGCGACTTTATTGTGACAACTCAGTCTGACGATAATTCCATCGTGCCTCATGAAATTTGAGTATCTTCAGTAAGATCAGTTCAGATGTAGGAAAATTGATAACTTTAAAATGATCCCGCAGGAATGTACCAGAAGTTTCTAGGAGCAAAAGTTTTGCAAAGTGACATCGATTGTAATCTGGATAGAGTGATACAAAAAGATGCTACGGGCAAAAAGAAAAGATTGTTTATCACGTTGGGCATATTAGGAAGACTATGTTTCGTGCATCCTAGACTTACCGCAAGGGCACGTAGTTTGGGTCAAGTACCGAAATGGTATTGGAATTCCACAACTTTAATACGAGTACCAGTCTAATAATACCAATTAAATTTACTGAGTATCTGAAGTATGGACTTTAAGAGAGGATAACGTCCACATATAGGCAGTATACGTAATCCTTTGAATACAGAGTGATACAAAGCAGGTATCATCTACGATAAAGATGTTCAGCTTTCATCCTTTATGGAAAGCAGAGCTTCCCTCTTGTTATTTTGGTTAATGAAAGATCGGATGGGAAATAATGGAGTTAATATGTTGCAAATGGCGTTGGCAACAAAAACAAAAACGCTCCTACAGAATTATCGGACTTCCTTCAGGACAGTCCTCTTGAGAGCCCACGATTGTGTGTTTGTTTGTTTAGGGGGTGTGTGTATGTATGTGTGTTTGTGTATATGCGTGTGTGTATGCGTGCGTGTGTGTGTGTGTGTGTGTGTGTGTGTGTGTGTGTGTGTGTGTGTGTGTGTGTGTAACCGTTAGTACATACTGATACGTAGTGTGAGTTCACGAAGGAAATGTGTGAGTTTTCCCACGTCAGTTTCTACTAAAATGAGTGTATACTGTAGGTGGCATAATGGTCATCAGAGAATGGACAAGTCAGTTAAAGCACCACTAATTTGTCGAACACGGATGAGAACGTCGGATGAAATCATGTGAACACTTACAAAGGCTATTTAACAAGGTCGCACGAGTGTCGTGTTCTTTCATGTGTGCCCCGCTGTTTGTTTCTGAACCGTAAACAGTAAATTACAACAATGTACACGTATGCTAAATGTCAGCATTCCTTCAGCACGGCTTGTCCTAGCTGCGACAGTTGTCAATCGACCAGCAGGTAAGAGAGAGAGAGAGAGAGAGAGAGAGAGAGAGAGAGAGAGAGAGAGAGAGGGGGAACCGAGACAGAGAGAAAAAAAGATGAAATGCTAGAGAGGTCGAGGGAGACGCCCAGAAGGAAAAACATAATTATGATGATTAAGAGATAGGGGAAGAGATTACTGCAACCTGGCGTAGGCTGGGGTGGGAGGGGGGAAAAGAGGAGGTTGTCATTCGATTTGGAAGAGGGGCAGAAAAGGAATGTGAAGCTATAGAGAAAGATGTCGAGATACAGAGGGCCGGGAGGGTGGGGAGGAGGGGAAGACTGGCTGTCATTAATGGCTGTGGAAGTAATTGGTTAATTGCTGTGTAATCGATCTGAAGCAGTTTTCTGCGCGACATTAAATCACGGAACAAACATATTGAAAACATTAGCAGACATAAATGCGTGCTAGATTTTCTTTGTAAATTCAGCATGCAGCTAGTTTATAGCATTACAGCATGGTCGTGGATATCCAAGCACACACATACTATCGTATTTTTAATAGCTTGCGGACTCTGGGCAGATGATGACAGCAGTGACTGTGATGATTTTACCTATCAGCGATGGAAGGCACTTAACAACTTCATGACGAAACTGGGGACATCGACATGCTGTTGCACGTCTTAAATGTTAAAAGTGATTCAGTCGCAGACTTTACAGAACCTATTAAGCCAGAATGCCCTCATAGATATACTAGTTTCCCAGCCGTGTCATCCAAAATGCTTCAAGGATGTGTCTTGTGGTCGGAGTCAACCATTCTTTATTTATGCTGTTTCCCTCATCACCCCAAATCGCTCCTTACTACTTATCCTACTCCTTTATCCTATCCGAATTCTTGTCCTCCTCCCTCATCGACATCTTAGTTTAACTCCCTTGTTCTCCCCGAGTTCTTATCCTCGACTGGTCATTCTCCACTGTGCCCTCTCCAAAATCTTTTCCAACTCCCAAGTCCTTCCACATTTTCTATCCTAACCCTATTCCATATCTGACTTCTTTTCTACCTTTTTGTTCCCTCTCCCCTCTCCCCGACTTATCATCCTACCCCTATGCTTTTTCCTTCTTATTCTACCTCAGTGCCCTACCCGGTTTGCTATCCTATCCCATTTACTCCACAACGGTTTGATTTCATTTCCTATTCCTGTGCCATCGGTATGTTTTAAAATCCGAATCTTCCCCCCCCCCCNCCCCTCCCACCGACTTCTATTTTACCTTTTTATCTTCTCCAAGATCTTATCGTACTCTGTTGTCTTTTTCGACTTCATGTGCCCTCCTCGACCCTGTATCCTACCCGTCGCCATCTTCAAGACAAAAGTTGAGACGAGGCTGGGCATATTGCGACACTTCGTCGAACCTGGATCGGTCGAGCGGTCGAACGGTCGGACGGTCACCAGGATGATTGGTCACTTTACCGATAGTCGCCTGGAGAAACGGAACCAACCATAACTAAATGAAGGTGGAATAAGGAATAAAAATACAAATGAATTTAGTCGAAACGCGGCATGCAGTGCAACGATCAAAGGAGTCCTTGTAAAGGAGAGAACGAAGGAGATGAAGCAGCAGAACTCATGGAAAGGGGAGCCATTCAACTAAGAAAATGTTGCTGTTTGACATAAATTTGCTTTTTTCAACATTCCTATAATATTGCAATTTCAGTAATTTAGGGCACATATATTGGTCGGCGAGAGGAAACAAACGATGACAAGGGGTGCCTGTCTTAGAACCTGTGTTCATGGGACTGGCCGTTGGACCTTTCTGTGTTATTGTTTTTTCGTACTACCCTATTGTAAAGACAAAGAATTCTGCATAAAAGTTATACAGTATTAAGCGCCAAAAGTGTTATATGTAACATTGTAAGTATAAATATATTATGTCTGACTTTGAGTGTGAGAGATATCTGTCAGAAATTACAGAAAGACACCACAGGATAGCAACTGCACGATTTCGACAGGGATCCCATAACTTCATGAACGAAAGTGGAAAGTAGCAAACTCCAAAATTTTTTAACTATCTTACACTGAAACTGAAAGATTATGCGAGTCATGCTATGAAACAGAGGATGACTTTCATGTTTTGATAACTTGTCCAAAATTTAAAGAACTGAGAAGAAAATTCTTACCACAAAAATTATGTAAATGGCCGAGCATGTTAAATTTTATCAATTTTTTGAAATTGATAAAAGTTGAGACAGACGAGATCATTTGGTATTTTTTGTAGCAAAATTCTGAGACAATACAATGTTTTAGTCCTGTGATATAATATCCTGGTGGCATTTGAACCCCAGTGTGAATGGCATGTGTGAGTGTGTGCTTGCCCGTGTGTGTGTGTATGTGTGTGTGTGTGTGTGTGTGTGTGTGTGTGTGTGTGTGTGTGTGTGTGTGTTTTTGTGATTCTGTGTCAGTGAGTGTATCGGCGAATATGTATATGTGTATGAAAGACGTATTCTTGTAGTAGAGCGATGCCTGAAATCAAAAGGAAATGGACCAGGGCGGTTGTGGTGTTTTGATTTCTGTATATCTGTTCTTTAAGATTTATAGATTGTGATGTACTGAAATAGCTAGAAGGCCTACTAATCAACAAATTTTGAATGTTGTAAAGACAAAGTTCTGCATAAAAGTCGTATTTCGTAACCTGACAATAAATCCATTCCATTCACATGTGCTTATCTTTAAGTTTTTGTCTGTCGCTCCATTCCTTTAACTCCTTTTTACCCGACATTAATTTGGAATTGTGCAACAGTTCAGCATCGGCCTACGAATTATGTTCATTTTGAAATGACAGCACACTTCTGAAGTGTACATACATGTCACACAGCATGTATTAAGATTTCTGTCCGGTTTCGTGTTGATTCGTGTTGTTCATGTTGAAAATGGAAGAAACAGACAGGATGGTAACAATAATTTATGGGACATGTGCTTATTGAGTTGTAGATGTGCTTTAAATAGAAAGACATAAACATGAAGACGGCAGTATCGAATACAAACGAGAGGACGTTTGGCTAAGGTCTGCGAAGGGCACATAATCACATCCTTCATTCTGACAAGATTCAATTATAGCAAGGCGACAGTTTCGCTCTCGTTGTCTGCTTTTTTTTGGGTCCATCTTTATTTCCTCATAATTGTCAGTGTGCACCCAGTAATGAGCATGTTTTCTCATTTTACGACGTGTTCAACCCAACCTATTTCATCTGTCCCCATGCATCCAGGAAGTCTCCGTGATTGTCTCTATGTATCTCATTCTGTGTTTTCCATCTTCTTTCCTCTGTGTAGTAATTCTGTTTCATGCAGTTCACTCCCCACCCCACTCCCACCTCCTGTTTCCTCCCATAGTTCTACATCGCTCATTCTTTTTGTTTTGTGTCTTACATTTTTTAATAACCATATTTTTATACCACTCACAAAGATGCCTCACAGAAACACTCACATGCATAGGGAGGCAGGCAGGCAGGCAGGCAGGCAGGCAGGCAGGCAGGCAGGCAGGCACACATGCATGCAGGCACGAAGGCACGCTGGCACGCACGCACATGCGCATACAATGCTAGCGCACTTGGAAGACAGGATGGTCTGCAGAGTTGCAAGCGGTTACAGCGCTGCAAAGCTTTAGATGGCGACTGAATGTGATCGGATAGGTAGTATGTTGTCTAGGCAGAGGCAGAAAACAGAGGTAATGTTGCCCTAGGTACTGAATGTGAAGCAAGCTGTATTGTTTGCTCTGTAATAATGTCTATCTTTCAGTTGTGGTTGGCAGAGTCTCTCAAAAATTCGCAGCTTTAGAAACCAATACTCAGTTGTGGCTCATGACACTGTAAACTACCCATGCAAGTGCCGCCTCACGCCTCCCCACCCCGCCCCCACACCTTGCCAGTTCTTTAAATCACAACATCTAGATTTATGACACGACCCTTGATGTAGACTAAATATAGACATACAGTGTATATATATTTTGTCCACATCTAGGTCTAGGCAGACTCTTGATCCAAGTCTTGTCTAGCCAAATCTAGTCTAGTCTAAATTCTTCACTCAAACAACAAGAAAAAAGTATTGTACGAGTAGTTTTTGGAAAATTATCGGTGTGCTTCGATCAATCTTGGTCAAATTTTGCATAGCATCCTCTTTCAATTTGCCCTAATTAAAAACGTTTTTTCATATTGATACAGTTTCAGATAAGAAAAAAAAGTTTTCTACAAAAAGTTATGTAAAAAAAAAAACACCTCAGCAGCAGCGTAATGGTGAACAAAACTGAACATTAACTTATTTACAGTCTTATGGAGTGTAACGTGCAAAGATGCAAACACGCTTGTTGTGAATAAATGCAGTGCATGCTTCAAGTAAGGTGTTATATTGCATCGGTTTTAACAGAAGTCGGACTAATCAGGAGACCGAAACGAGTTGTGTTCATAAGTTAAGGAGGACAATGGATTGCTTCCGATGCCGCCTATTCTCTAGACATGACATTGCAAAAGCGACGTTCTAACCACAGATGACCTCGTTTCTCGATCATGACGTCTCATTTAAATGTTGGTTTCTTACAGAATTCGCTGGAAATTAGTGTGTCAAATCTACTGCTCCTTTGCAGAGAATTTATTTAAAAAATGAAGGAAGGGTGGGACATAGATCTAGTGGATATCACAAAACGCAAGTGCCGCCAGAAAAATGCGACTTTGCACGGGTCATAATCATTGATCTCCATCTTCGCGGTAAAAGCATGGGTTTTATGGACGTCTGTGTCATGTTGACGTTCCGTACATTCATGAAATAAACCTTGAAACATTCGGGAATAGTTAGTTCTTTGTCCGCTTCCCCGTCTCAAAATCCAACGGTCGTAATGGACAAGATTCCTCCCACTCTGAGAAAAACACTCTGACTTCAAAGTCCCAACATCATCCAGCACAAATGCTGATGTAAGAAACTGGTTTTAGGTATATTCCATATCTTGCTACTTAGGAAAGGCGAACTGCATGAATTAGTGAACAGATTCATAAATACATGCATATTCTGTGAACTTGACTGGGTCGTTTCAGAGGCCACGAATGCCATAGGCTTCCCACTTACCAATCTGACCTTAATCGTGTAGAACTTATCTGGGTCCAATTGAGTAATGATGTTGCCCGTTCCAACACAGACTTGAATTTTAACAAATATTGCAATTCACATTGCCAGGCTACTGGATAATATAGCCGGCCATATCAGAAAGATTGAAGAGGACTGAACCACATGCCTTTTTAAAACAAATAAAGTTTAACACTCCATTTGAAACAGGCATTGCATTTATCCACATCAAGAATGTTGGCGTCTACGAAATCCCCAAGAAGCTGTAAACTAGGTTTGCCAGAGCAAATCTAAATATTTTTGATAAATGCAACGTTTTATTTTTTCAGCTACTGACAGATGGCGTATACCACTCACGTCACTTGCATTTGGTGGCGTAGCACCTTGCAGCAATATTTGGCCATCCGCGAATTTTGCGATTTTAAGTTTGAGGTTGTTTTCAAAGATTTAGAAGCAGCATTCTAAGGTGGAATGAAAATGTGAACATTTTAGGTACACAATACCTTGAGCGCCATTAATGAAGTAACCTGAAAATTACTGACTAGCATAAAACATACGGGTTTTTTCCTAACGTGCAGTATTGCACCTCGCTTGAAACATGCATTGCGTTTATCCACACCAAGAATGTCTGCGTCAACGGAAGCTTAATGTCAGCTCGTCATGAAACTGTTTCGTTTCGGCCGAGTTTTTTAAATATAACTCTTTTATTTCAAACTCTTTTCAATATCAAACATTAGTTTCTAGTTAAGGCAAATTGAAAGAGAAGGCTGAGCAAAATGTGACCAAGATTAATCAAAGCAAACCGGTGATATTCCACGAAAAAACGAAAATCATATATTGTTGGACGGACTATTGTCTGAATTTACAATTGATGCTAATTCAATACTATATCTAGACTAGGTCTAGGTTGTTGTTTTTTTTTCGAATGCTTAAAATATTTTGACAATCAAAAGATCAACTTCCTTGGTAGATCTATTTCTGGTACGTAAGCTCTGGCTTCGTTCCCTTAAATCAATTGCACAACTAAAAAAGTCCACTCCGTACGTTGTCACGCTAAGAGATGGCCTTGGCTGAAATTGGTTCATTGTGAATATACAATGGAATGGCACTGGGCTTTGTTAATGCTCTGTTGCGCGTCTTATGGTGATGCTTTATTTTACCATCGTCACATTCAGGTCTCAAATCCCACGTCAGTTCAGTGAAATTCCACTGGCCAAAAAATTGAGAGGTAACATGTTATGTGCGTCATTGCACATTTTGGTTCGAGGATATTCCCTAAATGGATCTAGGGGTCCGTTCATAGTAATGACGCCATTTATTTGACGTCACTTCCAGTTAATAGGGACTTCTAGTTGTCCACTAACGAAAGCATAGTGTATGTGTATGTATGTGTGTGTGTGTGTGTGTGTGTGTGTGTGTGTGTGTGTGTGTGTAGAGAGAGAGAGAGAGAGAGAGAGAGAGAGAGAGCGAGAACGAGAACAGCCAACAGGATAGTCAATTCAAAAAGTAACGTTAAGTTTGGTATTAAAAGAAACAAAACAAAACAAAACAAAAAAACTTGATGTGAAGATCCTGCTAAAGAGATAGCTTTAAATTTTAGGTAAAGCGTTTATAAAAAGTAGGACCCAGACTTTTTAAAAAGGATTTACTATTATTGCGAAATCGGGCATTTCATTACCGTAAATCATTCATCTGACTTCCGCAAAAATTGTACCCACAATTTGTAGTGTTCCATCCTAATCCCAATTATCTCGTGTTTAGCGGAATTTTGCGCAATTTTGTTAAAGTAGTGTTTCAGTCTTATCACAAAATGTCGACTGCAGCATTTAGTTTTGTGAATACTTAAATGAAGGGGGAAGAGGCTTCCAACAGAGGCATAATTCTAACTGTGTGTCAAGTAAGTTTCAATAAAAAGTCAATATTTTTCTCATTCTGAGTAATCTCATTTTGTTGTAGGTTGCAGATTTCACTTTTACCCAATTAAGTTTGATCTACTTGAAAGCAGTCATACTGCTGATCCATTGACAAGTAATGATGAGGCATTGCAATAAGGTACAAAGTCGGGTAACATGAATTCATGGTAAACCCAGTTTTGCAGTTACGCGTTTTTCTATTAATTCCCAAAACGCGTAATATTAAAATCTCTGTAAATTTTCTACTTTCTCCCACCAAAATTGTAATGGTAATATGCAGAATCGTATCACTGGATGCTTTTTTAAAGTTAAACCACAATAACTCTCATTAGAATTGAGTTAATCAGTTTTTCCGCTTCTCCTGTAAAATTTGTTAAAACAATGATACGCGAAATTGGCGCTTAGGGGATGCTGTTGTGTTTCACTTTTAAACATAATCCTCGGCCACACTTGCAAGCTCTCGTTGTCATAGCCTTGAATAATGTAATACATGTTATTTATATGATACCTCTGAACCTTTTAACACTCTCTAAAATGGGAGTTGATTGGTGCACTTTTGTATGTGTGCATGTTTTGCTGAAATTCCGCAGTTTCTACCGCAGTTTTGGGTGATTTAGTGAGGATTTTATTGGCATTTTTGCGGATAACGAATTCATGAAGTGCAAATTTGGTAGGCTACCAGTGGTTATCAAGAATATGCACGATTTTCCTCTTCTCATTATTATTTAAAAGGAAATCACTGACAATATTGGAAAGAAAGGCTGTGCACCATATTCTACCATCATCAACGTGATTGTATATCCTTCCGAGTTTGTGTGTTGGTGTTTGGTTTGTTAGCAAGGCTTATAGGAAAAGTTACAAACTAGATTCTACACAATCTAATGGATGGTTGGGTCTGGGCCAGAACAGAATCAGTTGAAATATACATGTCAGCACTGTTCTGCTTTGAAAGTAGGTCTTTAAAAGTTCATTTGGGGGGNGGGGGGGGGGGGGGGGGGGGGGCGAGGGCATGCTCATTTTGGTGACATAGTTAGTAACTTAATTCTATAGTCTTATTTATATATTGGTTATTTCTTAATCTGCCTATTGTAAATAGTGCTGCATCCCGATTCGTTACAGATTTAATCCTTTTATCCTTAGTGGGGTCGTCCTAAGCAAATAAAGGGCAATCATTTCCTGATCATGTTCCCTCTTTCAATGCCGTATTCGATCTCTCTTCTAAGCCGGATACATGTATAATGTTAGCATATAATAATCTCACAAACCCAGCGCAGTTTTAGACATCTAAACGTTAAAAAAAAGATCATGGTCCAGGATTTTGAGAAAGAAATACATGAATTATAGTAGTAATTATGATGCCTCTGCCTCCAAACTCTCCCCCTCCTCCACTACCTCTTCCTGCCTGCCTGCTTGCCTGTCTGTCTGTCCGTCCGTCCGCCCATCATTCATGCATTCATTTTCTCTCCTTACCCCCCCCCCCCCCCCCCCCCCCCNCACCCCCACTCTATCATGCACATAAAGGTTGGAAAAAAAAGAAAAAAAACAACAAAACAGTCAGACAATCAGCATTTAATTTTGCCAACCCATCTTTCCATTCCTCACGTCCCACTCCCGTGTCGTTTCTGAGAAGCATCGATGCACGTGGCCATGTACATGATCAAGTTATTCAACTCTCTACATTATTGTAGAGAGTTGTAACAGCCTAGATGAACTCACAGAGACAGTAAATTTGTATATATTTTATTTTGCCAAGATATTGTTGTGCCTAAGAAAACGGTTACTATTTATGCAAACAATAAACCTTGGGTCTCGAAAGAATTAAAATCTTTACTTGCAGAAAAAATGCGAGCTTTCCGGAGCCATGACCTTGTTTCAATAAAACAATCCAAAAAATATGTAAAAAATAAAACCAAACTTTGTAAAACAGAGTTTAACCCTTTAAGTCCTAAGAGCAGAAGTACAATGCCTTGATAAATAAATTTAATTTTTATGTGCATTCTTGTACTAAGTAAACGGACTTCACTGGACACAAAATCAAGGAAATCTAACTGTTATATATATTTCTTTAAGGAATAAGCACCCCCACATGACTACGGCACATAAAATAACAAGAGTGTACACTCCACGCTCTTATGCCATATACGGTACTGTGGGGCTTAGAGGGTTAAGGAGAAAATTGAGAAGGCCTATAATAATTTAAAAGAATGTTGGTCAGGGCTCAAGAAAGTCACTGGTTATGAGGCAGCGCGTGCGAAAGTTGAGTATGCCAACGAGTAAAATGAATTTTATGCCAGGTTTGATTCTCATGACTTTAGATCTATTCATGAAGAATGAAAGGGACAATTTTCAGCTCATGATGATACCACAGTGCCATCCACGAAACAGGAAGTAAAAAAAGCTCTTTATGAAAATTAATGCAAGTAAAGCTTCAGGGCCTGACAAAGTTTGTGGTAAAATTCTAAAATCATGTGCAGACCAGCTGGCACCAATATTTTCAGCTCTTTTTAATCTTTCTTTCACTCAGAGTTCTATCCCCACCATTTGGAAAACATCAGAAATTATTCCTGTTCCCAAAAAAAGCAAAATAATTTGCAAAAACGACTTACGTCCTGTTGCGCTGACGTCTGTTGTTATGAAATGCTGTGAAAAACGTGTCATCTGATGTCAGAGATAGAGATTTATATGGATCCGTATCAGTTTGCCTATAGGCACTCAAGAAGTACAGAAGATGCGATACTGCTGTTTTTAGAGAATATTTACAAACATCTAGATACACCTAGAAATTATGCACGGACTTTTCGTTGATTTTTCCTCAGCTTTTAACACTCTACAGCCTCACCTCATGATGAACAAGGTAAAAGGGCTAAACGTCACAGACAAGCTTCAAAATTCGATTCTTGAATTATTAACATCACGTCCACAGTATGTAAAACTGAACCAGATAACATCTTCATTAATATTTGTAAACACAAGTGCGCACCAAGGCTGCGTACTCTCACCTATTTTGTACACCACCTATACCAATGACTGTCGCAGCTGTTCTAAGAACATCTCTTTGATTAAGTTCGCAGATGACACAACTATTGTTGGTCACCTTTCAGGAAATGAGGAAAACTATATTAATCAAATTGATACATTCACTAAGTGGTGTGATGATAATTTTTTGCTACTAAATGTAAGCAAAACCAAAGAATTGTTGATAGACTATCGGATAAAGAGGACTCCCCTAACTCCCCTCAAGATCAATGATCAAGAAGTGGAAGTGGTTTCGAGCTATAAATACTTAGGCATAACCATTGATAACAGACTATCATGGCACAATCACACACACGAAATTTACAAGAAAGCAAATCAACGTCTCTATTTCATTCGCAAGCTCAAATCTTTCAATGTGCAAAACGACCTTATTCGCCTTTTCTACGGGCCAACACTCCAGAGTATTATTACTTTTGGTCTAATTTGCTGGGGTGGTAACATCGCACAAAATGACAAAATCAAACTGAATCGTATTTTTAAAAAAGTGGAAAAAATAATTGGAGACAACTTACCATCGGTGGAGCAACTTTATGTCACAGCAGTAACAAAAAAAAAAATAACAAAAATCCTCTCAGAAAATGAACATCCTCTATTTAACAAATATAAAACATCCATTAGAAGTGGAAGACTGCTGTCACATTCTTCAAAAACAGAGAGGTACCGATACTCATTCGTTCCACACTCAGTGCGAATAATCCGGGACTCCTCTTTTCCGTAGGTTAGGGCCATTAGAGTGTTTCTAAAGTGCACAGTGAACTGCAGTGTGTAAGTTGTGTGAGCAGTGAAGGGTGAAGACGAGAGCGTGACAGAGTGAGTGACTGGGGCGCGCATGTATCATGTAATATTAATTATGTGTGAGAGTGTGTGAGTCTGTGTCTGTTAACCGGGCTTCCATAGGACGGCACACGGCACACGGCACACAACGCACCTCACGCATGAAAACAAAATTGGGCACAAAGATATAGAGTACCGCCTTACATAGGACGACACGGCACAGCGGTAACGAAAACTTTGGTTTTCACGCGTGAGGTGCGTTGTGTGCCGCGTGCCGTGTGCCGTGTGCCGTGCCGTGTGCCGTGTGCCGTGTGCCGTGTGCCGTCCTATGGAAGCCCGGCCTTAATGTATGTATAATTGTATGCATCACTGTAGCAAAGAAAAATTTCCCCACGGGGATAAATAAAGTATCTTATCTTATCTTATCTTATCTTATCTTATCTTACATGATGAGCCTCCTCCTTCCTCCGGTCACCTCATCACATGTCGGCCTGCGTCAGCATTAATATGTTGTCTACCACCTTTGAGTTTCTCCGGAACTTATTGAACATATAATGTAATATGACATACGATCATCTGGTCCGGGCAAGTAGATAGAGAATGAAACCATAATGTAATCAAAATGAGAAAGGTTGCATCAGCCACTCGCCTTCAAGCAAAGTGCATTGGTCTAGTTACACACAGGGTTCATTCCGTTTTCATGCTCCACAATCAATTATCAGTGAACTCCTCAGTCGTCTGGCTGCCCACTTTATTGGAAGAACAATTCGTAGAATGTGTTCCTTTGACACTCTTGCACTGACTAGTTTAGCTTCACTTCAGCCGTGGAATGCGTTGCACTGTGCGTAAACATATTTGGAGTAGAGAAACATGTTGATGTGTTTCCTGTTACACATTGGCGTTAAAAATCGTAGATGGGACGAAGCTTTACACTTTAGAATTCCTGCTGACTTAAAAAAACAACAACAACAACAACAACAAAACCATGATTTCCACTGAATCCTGCTACAGAAGCTGGTAGTTAATCCGTCCACAGCAGTGCACTAACAATGACCGAGTAAATGAGTTGGGGAAATCTTAAAATATTATGCCGGATGTTCTTACCTAATATAGATTGTACAGAAAGATGGTGAAATCAAATATCTGTAGCTGTTTTATCTTACCGTAGAACCAAATGTGGACAATGTCGACTTGCTGAGTTTTAGAGTATTCTGTGCGTGGTGAAATGCATAGAAACGCAAGATCTCCTCGGAGTCCGAACTGTGTATCGGATTATATTTATTTCATGGGAATACTCTATTACATCACTGGCAGACAGAAATGTGGGAAAAAATGCGTCCTAGGCTTACACAAATGAGAGTATCAGGAATCCCGAATCACTGGGATCGTGTCCGATCGTGTTTAGTACAGTTTAGCATAATTACTGTAATACTGACAATTATCTATTGCGTTGGTGTTTGCAATTAGTAATCAGTCGATGTTAATCGATTATCATTTATTATGGAGACCTTATGACGAATTATGAAAGACGAGAATAATATATGTTCATATATCATTCTGGCCTTCCACAGCTGAGGAAATTTCCCTGTGAGAATTCCCCAACTATGTCTTAATCTAAAGTAGTGAGTTCACGTGTCTAGAGGGATCATAACTGCCAGCTTCTCTCTGTTTGTTTACTTGGCCATTGATCATCAATCGGCGGGCTTGACTGGGCGTCGATATCTGCTGGTATGGCCAGTCAAGTCCGCCCATTGGTCAATAAACTTTCGTCATTTTGCTGTGCACTGATCTGCACAATCTGTCATCAAGGCCACCAGATCTTAAAAGTCGCTTAATCCCTTGTCTTTGATTCAGTTGTCAGTGTTTCATTAATTATTTCTGAAACATTCAGGCATTGCTTACTTGATGGGCCATGTTGCTTGTCCTTGCCAGTATTTAATATCATAGAAATTCAATCAAGGCTTCAATGGAATGAGTAGCGGCAAAATACCTTGGCTGTATGGATGTTGGAACTCCCATGTTCTCTCTTTTTTCATCCAAATTGGCTATATTTTGTAGACGTCTAGGGAAAATTGATTTCTTTCATTTTTTTTTTTATTTTAACGGTACAACTTAATTAATTTAGACATCTATCCAATCAGCTAGTATGATCGGTATAAAAATGCTGTGAGTAATCGTGTGAGTCCATGCAAACTATAGCGCTTAGACTCTAGATAGATCTTTGGAACAAAAGAAGAAACTTAACTCTTTAAGTAGCATCATATAACTGAACTTCAGTCAAATGCACCAGATTCTAAGAAATGACTTCATGATGGGACAGTCGGCCTTAGACACGTTCCACTGAATTCCCTGGACTGTGCCTCCAGCCAAACCTCTTGATATATTGTTACTTTGTTTGCCATACAGATACAGGAAGTCAGTTTTTATTATCAAACTTTCTAAAATATCTACTTTCGGTTTCATCATCTTCAGATGAAGTCACCTGGGCTCAGCTGAGTTTTCGGCCTCCTTAGATACTGTACTTCATGTCATTACCTAGCGACAAGGAGTACTACATGTAAGGCAACATCAAAAAGTTATGACTATGACTATGCACTGTTGTATAATGTATTATGCGTTGTCCCAGAGCAGAGCAGTGACAGCATCTTATGCATCTTCTTCTCAAACCTGAAACGACCGTATATGACTAATGCCATTTAATGTTGAAGACTCTTTGATAGGCCTATTTAGAAAGTGCGTAGCATTAGCATCAAGTTGTGGGTTTTGTTACTCTCAGTGCCATTTGTTTCTCTCAGTGCCATTTGTTTTTCTCTGTTCACTTCGCTGGTCATGTTATATAACACAATAACATTTTACTGATGGGTAAATTAACATGCAGTAATCACGTACGTATGGGCGTGCGCACACACGCGCTGATGTACACACCCACGCATACACACCCAAGCACACACACACACACACACACACACACACACACACACACACACACACACACGCGCGCGCACGCGCGCATGCGTGGTAACAACACTCTTTCTTCCATCCCCCTCTCGCCGCCATCCTACCCAAGCATGCAATCCATACTTGAAAGACAGAAATTATGGCCCGCAGAAGCGTGCACGCGCAGACGCGGACACACACACGCTCGCGCACTTGCACACATACACTGACCCAAATGTACACATGCACACATATACACATATGCGTGCAGTACACATACATACACACACTCCGACACATCTGTTTTTAAATTATGCAGACACCATTATTTACCTGTCCCAGGTCTGACCTAATAGACCAAACGATGTGTCGTACTCTGAGCCTCAGCAGTGCTAAGTGCTATCGCAAGCAACAGTCTACAGTCGACTATACTATTCTTTCCTATGAATTTCAATTGCAATCGCATATATGTAACCATGTTCTCCCGTTCCGAATTTGGTAAACGGTTAGGTGAGTACTGTATACTTCATATCATCCCTAATAAGCTCCGATAGTCAGACAGTGGAAAGCAACCAATTAATTTGCACTCAGAAGCTGGAATTATTGGACAGTCGATATCCGTCTAACCTTCTAGCGACATCCGACGAGCTAAAGCGAGATTCCAGACACACAATATTTCTGCACACAGAGGTTTGACCTGCACCCTCAGCAATTCCTCACTTCAGCAGTTTCGGTTCTCACTTGTCAGTGTTGGCTTAACTTTCTATGAAGGTGTCTTGCCGAGGAGTTTCGATTGTTGTCCTCCTAAATGATGGTGGATATTTAGCAGCCATTGACGACTTTCTTCTTGGATTCGTGTACTAATTTCTTTAAAGACCACAGTCATTTCTCACTGATTTTGGTCTTCAGCATAGCAAATAGGCTGAGAATAGTAGGCTTACATACTAGAGCAGCATGACTGAATGGCTAAGGACAGACTCAACGTCTGAAGATGGTTGTGTGCTGTTGGTAGGGACACAGTTACAACATGTAAAAAAGATGTGATTAGGTGAAAAGGATAAAATGGCATTGTGAATTAGATTTCCACGATTGTCATTTAGTAAGTTTCTTACGACCGAATTTTTCTCACATTTTTCCATACTTCCAGAAAATCAGTGTCTGGTTTATAGGCAGTGAAAGATATTTTCTTAATATCAGTGATCAGCGTAGGGTTGAGAAACTTATTTAATGACCTGACCTACTTGAGCATTGCCCGGATACGAGACGCGTAGACCTCATTATTTTTATCATTTCAATGCATTTTTAGTCACGGAAGGCACCCCAAGATATGCCCCAGAGCACAGACATTCGTTAAAGCAGTAGGTTGCAGACATTTACCGCCTTATAGACAATGCATCTAAGATCACAGCGTGTATCCCACCAACAAGTGAATAGGACAAAATCAGCGTTATTTGCCATTTCCCGCCTTATATAAAAAGCAAAATCCATGAGACTCTATGATATCTTTCAAGCAATCGATCTGTCATTAAGTAGATCAGTAAAATATAAAAAAAAGCAGTCCTACTTGCCTTCCTCAGTAAACCAGAATATTGTCAGCTTCCGGTCGATAAATCAAGTAATTCATTCCAAACAAAACGAAAGACGAGTGAGTGGGTGACAGAGAGAGAGAGAGAGAAAGGGAAAGAGAGAGAGAGAGAGAGAGAGAGAGAGAGAGAGAGAGAGAGAGAGGGAGGGAGGGAGGGAGGGAGGAAGGACATGAAATCGCAGACGTATACATACTGACATGGTATCAATTTTTGCAAGGTTTACTCACCAGAAAGCTCTTGAGATGGGAAATCCGATTATCATCGTGTGGTAATCGATACTTCACTTGGGTACGAACGAGTGCTAGTGTTACCAAGATGGAATGTTCTTATTGATTCCTTCCCTTCCGCAACAGGTCTACTTTATTCCCCCTCTCCCTTTTTTTTCTCTCCAGTGAAAATAACGGTATTAGACGGTAAGTAAATGGAAGGTTGATTGACGTAGATCTCGGCCCATCTTGGAAGAGCAGGTTGCAAGATGTAAATAGCTGAAATCAGCATTTTCACGATAGGATGCGATTAGAGTAGTACCATGCAAGTCTCTCGTAATGAGAGACTTTGGCTCAACTGCAAAGAAGGGGGCGGGGGTAATGTAATAGAGTGGTGTTCGCGGCCATTGGTAATTTTCATTAGTTCTCGCAAGCAAAACATCGTCTGAAAGACTTACATCTTGTTTTCGGTATTTCTTCGTAGGACTTTCAGAAAGAAATTAGCACAAGTGCGTTCGGTGTTCCTTTGACCATGCTAAACTGAAGAGATGGTACCGAAAACTTCCACAACGACGTAGCTCCTTGTCCTTTGAGAAGCTGAAGCCACCAGTGATACTGATAGGCCAATGACAAAAACTATACACTGCAGTCTTTGGGTAAATTTAGAAACATGCAGAATTCTTTTGCAGTTGTAGATCCACAATTCCTTCGACGTACGAGTCTCCAGAAGTGTGGTACACTTTCAAGTTCTTAATTCATTCGATGCACTATTTTGCACTTTGACGTGCTATCTTTCAATTGTGCCCAGAGAGAGAGAGAGAGAGAGAGAGAGAGAGAGAGAGAGAGAGAGAGAGAGAGAGAGAGAGAGAGAGAGAGAGAGAGAGAGAGATGCACCATAATTGAACGCCAGAACGTTTTAATATTTAGCAGACGAAGTCCGAACGAAAATGTGAACGGTATGATGCCCTCACCTTTTACGGACCGGAAGTTCAGAGTTCGGAAAATTTTAATCGTGTAATCCATCTCTAGTATTTCAATTATAAGAATGGACCGGAAAGGGGGTGGGGAGGCGGGGCAGCGAGTTTACGCTCAGACTAAGAGTCAGTGGTGACCAGTCAGAGCGAAGCTAAAATACGACAATGAGGAGGCGTCGGCCCATAGGATGCTGACGGTGTAATCGGATTCAATTTCCAGCTAAAAGTCACTGGACTCCGCGATCTCTGATCTAAGAAGTCTGAGATGACAACACCTGCGATTAACCAAGTAAGTTGTATCTATCGCAGATCTGGATGTAGATTTAGCCCGCTTGCGTCAAGATGTAGTTATTAGGTCCGACTGACGATTTCGTTTTCGAACTCAGCTCATTGAAACGTATTCTTTTAAGCCATAAACCTCAGCGTTCGTGCATTGGTCCAGTAGCCAAGTCTGGATTTAGACCTAGGTGCCATTACCCAGATCTTCCAGATCTATTCCCCGTCAGAGAATGAGTTGACACTGTTTTTTTGGTGATCAAAATTCATTAAAAAAGTATTTAGACCTCTAGAATTAGATTTAGATTATCTAGATTCTGTCCAGTAATATCCAGTGTATTGGAAGTGTGAAGTGCATTCTGCTAGAACTCTAGTAGATGTACATGTCTTGATCTGATGTTGAGTTAAATGCATATGGTAGTGTTATGCTTTTTTGGAATGCCCTTCCCCACCGTCCTTTCTTATGCTGGCAATCCAAACTTAACTCCGAGCACGCAAATCTAGATCCAGATATAGATATAGAGCTTCTCTTTTTCCAAGTTTTGAAATGTTTCTTCCAAGGCATGTAATACATCTATCAAAGATCACCCGAACTACTCAAAGATGTTTACTAAGACGTTAAAGGTTTAGGAATAAAGCATAGGGAAATTTAAAAATGTTTAAAAATCCAACTTGGTAGGCTTATACGGTTTTATAGAAGAATGCATAATATCTAGGTTTACTGACAAAGTGATACGAGAAAGGCAAATCACTCATCATCTTCATGGTCACACCTCTTCCCTCGTTTCGCATAGACAAAACAGCCTGATGATATTTATCATTGCATTCGAGTGCTAACTTTCTGACGTATTGCACCGAGCACACCCAAGAATGGTCCATGCAGCATGTGTGCCACAGACAGGCAGACATACAGGCAGGCAGACATACACGCAGGCAGATATACAGGCAGGCAGGTAGGCAGGCAGGCAGGTAGGCAGGCAGGCAGGCAGGCTGGCGGGCAGGCAGGCAGGCAGGCAAGCAGGCAGGCAGGCAGGCAGGCAGGCAGGCTGGCAGGCAGGCAGGCAATGGGTGTCCATGCTAATACCATAATAATATAATTCGGAAAACCTAAATAATATAGAGAAGACATTATTTTATTCTTTTTCATCGCAGCTTTCGAAAATGACGCCACCTGCCATGCCTCCGTGTCATTATATTTTGTATTATTAAAATGGTTTGGCCCTTGTGTCTTTTAGTTGTCGCGTCGCCGAAATTACTTTCACAAATCTGGGTGAGGGGTAAAGTAAATGGTTGAATATATATGCATTCATATTTCGTGCACTGACAATTCACCCCATCATTTGCAGATGGTCGTCCTGAAAGCTTATCTGACATTTGTGCAGATGGGAAGGGCGTGGCTGTACCTTTTAAAAGAGAACGTGTGCTTATATTAATTCATGAAAAGCTTAATTAACTAAGACTAGGATAATTAGCACTCCCCAGAGATGTGGTCGCACAGGACGTGGGTGTCGCTAATTATTATGCTGTTCTTAATAGAAAATAAGAGTGGGCGTGTTCGAACAGAAAATTTGTTTTCGCCGAAATATAGAGCCGTGATTCGTATTCAGTGAATTCATTGTTTGTGACACAAACTTTTAAATTACTGACTGAGTGACTGACTGACTGACTTTCTGACTGACTGACTGACCGACCGACCGACCGACCGAATTTTACACACTGCCTTCTTCTGTTCGTTCTTTCCATTTAAATCCATTCGAAATCCTTTTCTCTTTCGTCTGTTCCCAAAATCTTTCTTCTTTTCATTCTTTTTCCCTGCTTGTGTGATCCAAACAGCTCCTCATCTGGCCCACAAATATCACATCTTTACCCAAGAAAATGAAAGACTTGTAATGTTTACTTTAAGTTCTTTTCATTGTGTGACACCACCGGTCACCACGATACGAGAATTCTGCCTTCATTTTGCTTTCCCAGGTAGACTCTGTCGCACCTGGTGAAATATATGTCTTCCTTGCGAGCATATTCGGGGCAGTAAACATAGTCATTCTCACACACTTATAAGCAAACAATCACAGATACATTCCAGGCAATTAGATGGAGTGAAATGGGAGCGTACGCAGGATTCAGCAACAGCACAGTGGTTACTACAGTCTGCACGCTCTTCTGTCTGTCTGTCTGTCTGTCTGTCTGTCTGTCTGTCTGTCTGTCTGTCTGTCTGTCTGTCTGTCTGTCTCTCTCTCTCTCTCTCTCTCTCTCTCTCTCTCTCTCTCTTTCTCTCTCTCTCTCTTAATTCTCTCTTTCATTCCGGCTTTCTCTCCTCTTCCCAACATTTTTTTCCATCATGAAAAGCAAATGTTCCTACAATCAAATCCCCCAGTGCAAATATTAACATGTCGCTGTTCAGTTGAGTGGAATTTCAGGAGACGGGACCAGTGCAGCGAAAGCGTGACATATTGCTATGGTTTTGTAGAAATACGAAAGTAGTTTCAGATCCGCTGTATGAAGTGCTCATCTATGAATTGGTACCACCTACAGATTATTTATTATTGTCCTATATTAGTCACACCTCTGACTGAGCTTTGTGTATGCCCCCTATCGACGGTCGTGAGTAAACTAAACATTGAAAATGAGAGGAATTCAAAATACGAAGTGTAAAATAATAGCATGGTTTGTTCCAAGTGTAGTATCTGTTTACATGCGCACTTGCATACCAACGGTTCTCTAGCCACTACTTTGAATTACTTACAGCACCGAGATCCTTAATCTCTAAGGAAAGACATAAGTAGCTCTTGGAACACTCTCCATCTTCGTCTTATATTCTACTTTATCTTCTACTTCGTGTTATGACAAATCAAGATAAAACTAAAATTTATAACCCTCAGGCGAGTCCAGATGCATTTATAAAAAAGTTTTGGTTTTTTGAGTAGACAACCAAGACGTTGACATCTTTACCGGAGGATTTCTGATCCAAAGGGAAGAACAGAGATACACTGGAGATAAACGAACGGTCATTGTCCCCGTGAAGTCAGGACCTGGAAACGCCAGTCACGGGTTTGAAAGAAGGAAGGAAAGAAAAGGTTGACAGTTTTGACCAGGTTGACAGTTTTGACCAGAAATTATGTCTTCCGGCATGAATTTCTAGAAGTATTCGACACTGAGGATTAGTTACTCCAAGGAAACTTAATGTTGGCTACAACAGCACGACGACATTATATTTCCAAAAAAGAAGTACAGTACTGAATTCACGTTTTGAAGGAGTTCCAGTGAAAGAAACATTTTGCGAGAAAACATTATTTAGATTCAAGTATCGGCCAGGGCTAAACATCTTTGCAGTTAAAAAAAAAATGCGTAATACAGACTAGATATACTTCTGTGTGCTTAGATGAAACGTGGATCAATGCGCATAATACGTTGGAAAGAGAATGATTATCACGTGGCGGAACACAGAGAAAAAAAAGTACCTAGCAATAAAGAGGAAGACAGGTAATTGGGCTTGCTGACAGCGGGCGCAGGGATCTTATCAGTATCAGGACACGCAGAATTCGAGCTCCAGTCCCTTTCGTTAGATGACAGAGACCTGTTATGATGGAGTTGATGGAGGACCTGTTATTTTTCAGGGAATGGATTGAGGACACAGTCTAGAGATGGTTAAGTCGTCTTATCAAAATGTGGTATTGTTGGAAGATCAGTAAGCTACGTCATCAAGTGTGAAGGAGGGAATCATGGCAGACAAATCATTAGAAGTAGGAAATGAGCAAAGAACCACAGAGGTATGTGTAAATGGTGGGGGGGGG
>JAWQUT010000747.1:18138-46214 GCA_033807755.1 Ellobium chinense
GTAAAAATTACATTAGTCTGCCTGCGCTAGTGTTATTCGATCACTATAATTTATCCTTCCTGTCTTTATATAATTATATAGTCCAGGCGATTATGTGCGAGAATAGTTCCTTTTGTTATACAATCAACAACTTTTGCATACATTTAGAGCAGGATATTCCACAATATTTAGATACGAAGCAGCTGGGAAATACGTTCTCTAGTGACCTTAGCAGCCAGTTTAGTATGATTAGTGATTATTATCATAGACTGAACTTTATACAATACCGAAGGCTGGAACCCATGCTCACTTCCCCGCATACCTAAGACATATGTGTGTGTGTGTGTGTGTGTGTGTGTGTGTCTGTGTGTGTGTGTGTGTGTGTGTGTGTGTGTGTAATGATGTGCACGCTTGTGTGCGTGTGCGTGTTTGTGTGTGTGTGTGTGTGTGTGTGTGTGTATGTGTGTGTATGTGTGTGTGTGTGTGTGTGNGTGTGTGTGTGTGTGTGTGTGTGTGTGTGTGTGTGTGTGTGTGTGTGTGTGTGTGTAGGCAGCCTATCATAATTGAGTGAAAATGAGAAATAATAATGTCCATCGATAAATGTATGCATACTGTTGCAATAACGATATTATAACTTTAAAGCAAGCAATTATCCGGCTGAATAATATGTATGAAAGGTTAACTTCCTAATACTCTTTAAATCTGATAGAATGTGGCCATTACATGTATGCCCAGCACTGTACAATATAGTGTATTATTGTACAAGTCCATCATAATGTATTTTATAAAAATAAATAATTTGTTGTATGAAGATGTGTTTATATGTTGTATCTTCTGTAGGTGACCTACATCTATGATTATAATTCATGTACCGCTTATTTAATGTTTTCTAAATGGATAAATGAAGTTGGTCTATCATTTTAACCCCCGAGAGAAAATGGACACACACGATTATTTTAACAACAGGCAGTAGACATAACACACAAATAATGAAAATTGTACAACAATGTGTAATCAAGCTTCGAACTGGTATGTATAATAAAATGATGAAACCGCTGGTAAGGTAAATAGTATTCTATATTCATTAAAGGGGGAGGAATGTGAGCCCAGTCTGATAATTTGTTGGATTTTGCTAGTTGCTACACATTATCCAGGGAGGATTTTCACCAGGGATTTTACCAAATTACTATGAAGGATCAAGTTTGAGAGAAAATGCCGAAAAAATACCAACACTGAAAAATGTCCTGTCCCTACTGGGAATCGAACTCAGGGTTGTTCAGCTTGCAAGTCTGAACGTGCTGCCACTACACCACAGGGACATTAACTTCACAGCAATTTTATTAAATACCTACTGCCTGAATACATTCCCTAATTTCCACGTGCGAGCCCAATGTTTACACTTCTCGACTGCTCACAATTCATTTGTGATACACCACTGAAGATGCCTTTGAAAACGGATGTCGAATCCAAAATCACAAACAAAGTCCTCTCTCCGTGAGATAAAGAAATGAAGGCACATTTTCCCCATTTTCATGTGTACTCCTGTGCAGAGAGCGGTGACGTCGCTGGACGCTTAGATGCTCGTTCCCTAGTCTGTGTCTTCTACTCCAACCATTCATTTAGGTCTCCAAAGGGTACTGTTTCAAGAAAGGCACAAGGGTCGTTATCTATAACATTACATAGAAAAAAAAGGGTCCTACTATAACATTACATAGAAAAAAAAGGGTCCTACAACACGAAGACCGATGACCATATGCATAATCAATACGTTTCTTAAAGTAGTGCGTTAATTATAGTGAACACTACTAATGTTTTGGGAGTTTCTAGTAGTTACCGCAGTGCGTTAACTAACGTAAGGATTGTACAAAACGCAGCATCTCGCCCCCTTCATTCTTTTGCTACATGCTAATCAGACATAGCCTACAACCTGCGCTTATGCATGCTTTTTTTTAAATAGAAATAATCATACCGAACAATCCATCAGTAAATGCCACGCTCTACAGGGCAAACAATCCAAAACATTTTTGTCCTTATGTTGACTAGCTATTCATCATATATGTTGGAGATGCAGGCAACGCTAATGAGATTAGCTACTGCTTTCAAGAGTTTTTAACTTTTTTATTTTGGTGTATGCTGTAGACAAGCAATGTTCAAGTAAATGTAAAAAAAAAATCCCCTTCAAGGACGCCTTAACAAATAGAAAATCAACGAACATTTATTTGAAACTGAAACAGATTAAATGGTGATAGATCACACTGTCTGGTGGTACATGGTCTCGGGTCACGATAGTAGATTATCATGTCTCTCCTTTTGATGTTGTCTGATGAATTTCAAGAAGTACAGTATTTGTTTCACATTCTGTCATGTTCAAAGGGTGATGGATATCCATCTTTTGAGAAGGAGGATCGTTATTTATAAAAGTAATTTTTCTAAACCTTACAACAGGTAATAGACCTGTAATAGGATTGGAATCTTTTTTTTTTTTGGCTATGGGCTATATTAGTATTTTGAGCTGCTCTCTGAAGCCAAAGATTTAGCTTTCACCCGGGCCCATATGAGATATAAACTCATTGTGTGCCCATATTTTAAGACTGACCCAACCCTAGCAAGTCCATTGAAATTTTGAGCTTGGTTGCTATTTGTAAACAGACCCTACCATTTTCACTGGTCAATGCCAAACCCATCTTCTTCCGCCAGAGCACACCCTTGACCTGACAATTCCGCCCAGTGCTAAATAGTGCCAGGCAAAATAAAGTAAAATGGACACAGTTTCCTATTAAATCAAAATTTGCCCCCTGGAGCCCTTATCACTGGAAGCAGGACATGCCAGAAGAGGGAAAAAGGGGAGACGAAATATAACCCCTAAGTAGAAGGACCCAAAAGTGAAAGTAGAATTACAGGCCTAACACCTATAGAGAGTCATATACCGCTTCACGAATAAGACATTAGGCTTTTTTGAGTCTTTACCTTTGTTATGCGGTGATATAATTTATTCTACCGTCCGCTCGCTTCGCCTGAATGCGGCATTAAAATTTATACGCTCTGAGTGCGGCGGTAGAATTTTTGTGTCCCAGTGTCCCCTAACCGGCCGGCTGACAGCACATGCAAAGATCATTATCCACAACATTGGCCACCCAGCCAGCTGGAGGCTGGAGCTGAGGAGCTTCGCGCTACGAGAGTGTTAAACACCCATTAATATGTAGCCTACATTTTTGCACTATATAATAAACAAATATAATTTTACACAATGTAACACGCCAGCTGGCTTTATTGTAATGTCTCCCAGGCCTCTGTGGCCCTATTTGAAGTTGTAACACATTACGCATTATAACGAAACAGTTGTAATAACTTGTCTCCTATCTTATTCAATTTTGATATAATTCATTTGCACCTGCTTTAAAATCGTATTTTTCCTTAACTTTCTTTGTAGTTTTTATTATTGTAAACAAAGCGGCGGTAGGGGAGGAAAACGGATCTTTTTTTGTCAAGTTGACCGTCTTATTGTTTTGCAGGCTATAGATCGTGAAGATAAACATATCCTGTTTGTTATCTTATCTTGCTGAGTTGGCGGGAGCCCTAGCAAAACAGAATGTGTATATCAGGAAGTGCCTTATGTGCATGTATTCTGTCACTCTTTGTTCAACCAAAGGATTAAAAAAAAATTAAAAAGACAAAAACAATTACAAAGTGAGGGATGGAAACGCAAGAAATTTTGTATTCGCGTATATTTTGTACAAGTGTTGTTGTCGTCCTTGCTATTGTTATTGGATATAGATGTTTCATTTTTGTCCCCAGTGCCAGGTTTAGACTTAGTGAGGCGCTATGCTGTATACAGCCTCGAAGACCAATGGTAATAACATCATACCAGGAAGCCTTTATACCAGCTAAACTATGCAGATGGAAGTTTTTGTTTTGACCAGTATACTGGACACCTTTGGCAGATGAAATTACATTAGAGGTAATTTTTTAAAACATTAGAGGTCCCCCTTCCCTCCTTCATCTCCTACCTCACAAATGAGGCCTCTACCAATTTGGAAGCTTGCATTGAAGCCTATTAACCTTATATCTAATTCTAGAAATTAAAGTTCTTGCTCAGTATGGAGGCTGTTTTTCACAACTGGAGCAAATAAAGTATTTTCATATCTTGTATCTTCTGTCTTATATCTTGTATCTTCTGTCTTATATCTTGTATCTTCTGTTTTATATCTTGTATCTTCTGTCTTATACATGTATCTTGTATCTTCTGTCTTATATCTTGTATCTTCTGTCTTATATCTTGTATCTTCTGTCTTATATCTTGTATCTTGAATCTTCTGGATGTTGTATTGTTTCGCTTCCTCACTATGCCTAAACTTGGCACCTTTATCGTGTTTATGTTGGTGATGCTGGTGGCGCTCATCTTGATAATGTTGCTGCAGTTGTACTTGTTATTCCTCTTGAAAGTGCAAGATTGTGTGTCAGATTAATGGATGCTAGTCTCACTGTCTTGTCCTTGGCCTGTGACACACATCTGCATCCGGGTTCACTCTAGACTATGCTGCAGGCATTTTATTTACACTTACCACAGTAAACAAGGAAAGTAAGTCGGCTGATGAATGCAGTATATTAATCAAATAAAAGTCTTGTTTTTCAGTTCGAGAGATGGTNTCTGTCTTATATCTTGTATCTTTTGTCTTATATCTTGTGTCTTCTGTCTTATATCTTGTTTCTTCTGTCTTAAATCCTGTATCTTCTGTCCTACATCTTGTATCTCCTATCTTATATCTTGTATCTTCTATCTTATATCTTGTATCTTCTGTCTTGTATCTTGAATCTTCTGGATGTTGTATTGTTTCGCTTCCTCACTATGCCTAAAAATGGCGTCTTTATCGTGTTTATGTTGGTGATGCTGGTGGCGCTCATCTTGAAAATGTTGCTGCTGTTGTACTTGTTATTCCTCTTGATAGTGCAAGATTGTGTGTCAGATTAATGGATGCTAGTCTCACTGTCTTGTCCTTGGCCTGTGACACACATCTGCATCCGGGTTCACTCTAGACTATGCTGCAGGCATTTTATTTACACTTACCACAGTAAACAAGGAAAGTAAGTCGGCTGATGAATGCAGTATATTAATCAAATAAAAGTCTTGTTTTTCAGTTCGAGAGATGGTCAAAGAACACTGACCATTGACAATAACGCCCTATAGTGCAGTTATCAATGACAATGTCAAGAGTGAAAGAAAACAAACAAAAAACTTAATTGCAATTTAGCACTGTTTGTTCTTCACCAGAGCCGCTCTATTTTCGAATTACAATGCTGCCCTAAATTGAAAAAAAAATGTATCTTTAACAATCAGTCGGGGCCACCTGTACAGTAGTCTAGTTACAATAAGTGTCACAAATCAACCATGGTCAGTACTGTGGGGACAGTTACACTTTCATCAAAGACAGTAACAGAGACAGCAACATCACAACGGCAAAGAAAAGAGACGACAACGTGTAATATTTTAGAGAAGTATGGATGTTTATTATTGACACCAGACTCCGGCACTGTATGCCCGCCAAGAACTTAAAAGAGTCATTGAGTGACTAACTCAGCCGCTCACTAAGCTTGCTGAAGTAATAACAGCAAAAACTCAAAAGTAACAAGACAGGACACTCTACGCAATCGCCATAGTAAAAACGTGTTCATGGCCTAATTTTGACTTCCACTAGCGGAGGAAAGTATAGGCCTACAACCTAATTTAGGCCTGACCTCTGTAGAGACTAGATAATTCTTAATGGTCGATTCTCTGTCCGTGTTTAGAACTCTGTAGTTTCTACATACTTACATGCTTACTTTTTTTTTTCACCCCAGAGCGCTCAAGTTTTAACAATAAAATGTACCGTGGTTAAGGTAAGGCCCCAACTTCATAATTAATCTTGGTGTCAGTTTGGATTAACATCTACATCTAAACACACAGGTTGAGATGAAAACAAAACAAACTAATTTCTGACCTTTTTGGCATCTTTTGGAGAGCGAGTGAATGACAGCTAGTTTTTGAGTCGGAGGGAATACGGCATAGCAAACAGTAGCTGGTGAGAGCCGTGTGTACTTTCTGTCTATAGGAAGCGGTAGGTGGTTTGATAGTCGCTGAGTGTCCTGTCTTGTTACTTTATAGTATTTGGTAATGTGTGGGTTCGGATGATAGGGTAGTGGTCTCGATACGAGACTTTTAAACCACATTATTATTATGATGATGTCATCAGATATTTACAAACAACAACGAACAAACACTATCTGTAACTTTGAAAGCCTCTACGGGGGAACTAGAACTGATCAACATAAATAAAAGCCTGGAAAGCATTTTCTGCGATTGAGTTAATGTCAATGCTTTTAAGTAAAACTGTAAATAACAAGCAATTTACTTGTCTCTGAGTGCAGACGTGAGCATGACAAAGAGGAACGGTAAGCCACGTCTGTGGCTGTTCAAGAACTGGCTACTTCAGTCTCGGTGTTTTTCGGTTATCTGAGCTTTTGGTTTTGGATTTAATACGACATAAACACTGAAAAGTTAGGTCCTGGTAATGAACCATTGGAGCTGAAACATAGGTAAGAACGTGTTAACATCATTGTATTGAAAAATGCTTGAGCATAAAGACCAGTTAAAATACAAATGCACGTTTGTTGATGCCCGATACTTTTAAACTTAACATTTTCAGTCGATATATCTTATCCTACACATTCAGTATGGTTTATAGATATATACATGGAACAAAAGGCAGCAAAAATGATGAGATGGCACTGTATAAGGGATCGTCAAAGCTTTGAAAAAGTTAAAATTACCATCTTTATAAAAATAAACATAACTAAGCCTGAATTTACAGAATACGATCAAATGTACAGTGCGTATTTTTTCTTGCTCGCCGCATGAGATTGAGTAGTTAAAAAACATAGAGTTTAATCTAATACTTTTTTATGCTGACAATATTATGATACCAATATCTTAATGGACAGCCTACCGTTTACTTATTTTCACTGAATCATATTTGTATTTAGAATTTCTCTGTGTACATTTACCTTCCGCCTGACTATTTGTGGCAAAACAGCGCTGGAATGTCGAAAATTTTCACTCTCTTACGTTGCCAGTACTTGTGCTGCGTGACGTCATGAAGTGAAAAAAAGCTAGCAGACGATTGGTACAGAGGCATGCCCAAGCCATCAAGACCAGTTGTTTGCCTGCCTGTCTTGCTTTTTTGACGTCATGCAGTATAAGTAATGGTGCGCGCGCAGGGTGAAAATCTCGATATTCCTGTGTTGTTTTCCCGGTTGCTGGCAGGCGAAAAGAAAAATATGCGCGGTTTAGATTTTATGAAAAAAAAATATGTGGATTAACTAGGCTGTGAAGCAACTAACTACTCCTGTCCCTTTCAGTGCAGGCGGTCGCTTTGTCCTCTATAATAATTGTAACAAGCGACCGTTTGTGCTCGAGGCGAGCAGTGCATCCTTGGCATAGCATACAGGCGGATACAGTTTACCCTCCTATGGCATACTAGCAACTACAATATTAGCGTGTCTAGAGTCTTCCTTCCTGCAAGTGCATACCCACATGAAATCATTCACCAACACACTCCTCTGGTCCGTTCTCTGGAATCTGCCCCTTTCTTCGTCTAACCGAATCGTCCATTCAATCCATTTTTGTCTAGACCAAGCCTCAGTCCAATGAGACTGAGTCCACTTCGCTTAGTCGCAATCTAGATAATCGAACCTTTCGCTTAAGTGCAGCATTTTCCACGTAACAAAATAATATTTCTGTAGAAAAATCATTAAATAATGGCAACTCTATTTAAATGCAAGTTTTCCAACACTCCCATTAGGAATGGCTACTAAGCGGAGTTGGCTGTCGATTCAGTGTCCTCTGCAGCGGTGCCACATGAAGTCCTTGCAGTCCATAATAAATGTCAGCACCAGAGACTAGTCTTGGAAGGCTTCAAAGATATCAATAGTTCACCCACATTGCTACTGTCTAAGCCTGGTAGAAAACAAAAGATAGGATTGATTATCCACTGTTGGTCACATTTTATAAAGTTGCTACACCAATACACGCACAATATGATAGAGAGCCTCCTTTCCTCTCCCGCAAATAAACGCAAAGTCCCTAAACAGCCACAAAATGGCCAGCTTTATAACATTAAGATGTGACACAAAAGTAAAGAAATAAAGTCTCATCGCAGTCTTCCAGTGTGTGTTCAAAATTCCTTTTGGCCCAGATTTTTAATTTGCTATTCTTCTCAGAATGCTGCCTAATTGACAACGTATGAAATTTATACCTTCAGTTTAACAGCCCATTAAAACAAAAGAAAGATAACGTCATGAGAAGTTTGGGCATAATTTGCTTTGGAATAAGAGAATCTTAGAGTGCCCCGATAAACTGAGAATTTTAGCTCAGTTAACCATTTTCTGCGCTGCCGAAAATGTATATATCGAGGGCTGAAAGCAACAACTGGTTATCTCCACTTTGACTTGTTTTGAGAAAATCGAATTTTTAAAGGTTTGTATATGAATATGAACCCTATCTAAATTTCAAATATACATTTATTGACATATTTTGAGGTAACTATACATCAGAAGTGCTTGATGCTCAGTTAGCAGGTGAAGGATGTGTCGTGCTTAAGTAAAGAGTCAAAAGGTCAATTTTGGCAAAAAGTGGAGATATCCATTTGTTGCTGTCAGCCCACGATATAGTGAAGGATCATGGCACATAATAATGTTCGATGACTACTTTGGGAACTAAAGGCGCTATGAGAGCATAACGGATGGAGTAAAAAATAGATGGAAAATTAAGAACAAAGACGTTTGTTGAAAGTGCCAAAAGGTGAATGTGATCTTATTTGAAAGAATACAGGTCTTTTACCGTAAAAAAACGCAGAGTACGATGCTTTCCATTGTCAAGGGAGGTCATGAGTAAATTATCCTTTCTGGCAAAATCACGAAACCTTTTAGCAACATTGTGGTTGCTTCCCTTTATCCAGTTTCGCCACGGGACAGTTTAGAATCTAGACCTATGACGTTCATTTCAAATTAGTGAGGCAATAAAATAACAGGAAGATTAAACAGAGCTCTCTCTAGGATTTTTGATTCGAGGATCGGAACAAGAAACATGCAACTGTTTGAAGTGTAATAGTGGTATTTTCTTCAACGGATTAACAAATAAAGTGGATTGTTACCGTGCTTTAACCCAAAGACCTGGTATTCAAACGTTATGAACACAGCTCTCAGCCGTAATTATCAGCTTTCTGTGTTTTATGACAATGTTTACAATGAATTTAAAAAAAGCTGTTTTTTGCATTCTGTAACTATTTTTTTCCATGTGAAAAACACCGAAAACACCTGACTACTTTCAGAATGAGGGAGATGTATGGGAGATATAAGGGAGATAACTAAAATATATACTATAATCCTTCGTAATGAAAGTGTAGTGCCATGCATGTAAAATAGAATCTCGATAATAATATGCCCATGGTATATGGAAACAGTATACACTTTCTTGAGAAATATTTGATATCGAGGTCTATCTTAATATTGAAATGTTATAATAATATTGAATCCATGCATGTAAATTTCATGCAATAAAAGAGTTTATTTTTAAAAACTAAATGAATATCAAGAGTGCCACTGTGTTCATTTACCTACTGGTAACCGAAACTGAGTACTTTACTAAATATAGGTCTATTTTGTAGACTGTCATCTATTATGGTAAGAAATGATACAAAATCCAAGCAGATCGTTACAGTAATACAATTTCATGAGCAGATATTATCCTTATTTGGTATAAAATTACAGTATAATTGTTATACTAACAACCCACACTTCTGTTTTACTAGAAAAAGGAGGGAAATGCATGTTCTGCTGTCTGGGAACAAGTTCGCATCTACCAAGACATAACAAGTCATAAATCCTTCANTTTCCACGTGGGAGCGAGCCCTACTGAGTGCAGCGCTACGCGTAATAGTCTTGAGCCCGACGCGTAATAGCCTTGAGGCGTGTTGGTGACATCACGTATTTCTGGCGAGGCGAGCAGCGGTGACGCTAACACAGGAGGGCATGGGCATGTGTTATTCTTTGTGATTTCTTCGAAACGCGTTAGATTTGATGGGTTTGAGATGGTCAGTAGGAAGTTTGAATCACTGATGCATATTAAAATAGTAATTTCACAGGATTCCGTGCACTACACCATAAAAGTACTTAAGTCGCACTTTAAGTAGAGTCAAAAGGTCAATTTTGGCAAAAAGTGGAGATATCCATTTGTTGCTGCCAGCCCTCGATATAGTGGCTGAGAAGGATCATGGCACATAATAATGTTCGATGACTACTTTGGGAACTAAAGGAGCTAGGAGAGCATAACGGATGGAGAAAAAGATGGAAATTTAAGAACAAAGACGTTTGTTGAAAGTGCCAAAAGGTGAATGTGACCTTATTTGAGAATACAGGTCTTTTACCGTAAAAAAACCCCGCAGAGTACGATGCTTTCCATTGTCAAGGGAGGTCATGAGTAAATTATCCTTTCTGGCACAATCACGAAACCTTTTAGCAACATTGTGGTTGCTTCCCTTTATCCAGTTTCGCCACGGGACAGTTTAGAATCTAGACCTATGACGTTCATTTCAAATTAGTGAGGCAATAAAATAACAGGAAGATTAAACAGAGCTCTCTCTAGGATTTTTGATTCGAGGATCGGAACAAGAAACATGCAACTGTTTGAAGTGTAATAGTGGTATTTTTTTCAACGGATTAACAAATAAAGTGGATTGTTACCGTGCTTTAACCCAAAGACCTGGTACTAGAGGTCCGTTCGCAGCTGACAAGCAGAGATCAATAAGAATAACACTCTCTAAACCGGGATAGATACTTGTCAACACTCCGTCACTCCCCCCCCCCCCNACCACCCCAAAAAAATATAAAAATTTATACCACTTTTTTTTCTTCTTGTGAATTTTTGAATATGGTCTAGTCTGTGTCTTTTTGTTAAGGAGGACACGATATCATGAATTTGACTTTGAATTTTTCTTTTTTGTTTGTAGTAATCTAAGTAAACTTACTTGGAGGGGTAAAAATTTGGAAAAGCACTTTTTTCTAGTCTACTTTACCTATGCAACAGCAAGGCAGGAATTATCAATGTGTATTTTCAAATGTTATGAACACAGCTCTCAGCCGTAATTATCAGCTGTCTGTGTTTTATGACAATGTTGACAATGAATAAAAAAGGCTGTTTTTTGCATTTTGTAACTATTTTTTCCATGTGAAAAACACCGAAAACACCTGACTACGTTCAGAATGAGGGAGATGTGTGGGAGTTGTAAGGGAGATAACTTAAATATATACAGTACTATAATCCTTCGTAATGAAGTGTAGTGCCATGCATGTAAAATAGAATCTCGATAATAATATGCCCATGGTATATGGAAATAGTATATACTTTCTTGAGAAATATTTGATATCGAGGTCTATCTTAATAATGAAATGTTATAATAATATTGAATCCATGCATGTAAATTTCATGCAATAAAAGAGTTTTTTTTAAACAAATTAAATGAATCTCAAGAGTGCCACTGTGTTCATTTACCTACTGGTAACCGAAACTGAGTACTTTACTAAATATAGGTCTATTTTGTAGACTGTCATCTATTATGGTAAGAAATGATACAAAATCCAAGCAGATCGTTACAGTAATACAATTTCATGAGCAGATATTATCCTTATTTGGTATAAAATTACAGTATAATTGTTATACTAACAACCCACACTTCTGTTTTACTAGAAAAAGGAGGGAAATGCATGTTCTGCTGTCTGGGAACAAGTTCGCATCTACCAAGACATAACAAGTCATAAATCCTTCATATGTTAGACTGCCAGGAAAACCGTCAAACTATTCCATACTTTGTGACAGGTGCTCGCCGAAACCGGTATCCCATGAAGTACGCGGTATCGATATCATCTCAGCATTAAATTTGGGGGTAAAAGTAAACAAAAAAAAAGAGACGTTTTCTTGCTCACCTCTGTTCGCAAATAAAATAGACTTTCGTGTGACAATCCTCGTCGTTCCAACGCCAGTTCATCTCACGAAATAGAGACATACAGTCCTCACCTGGGCAAGATGCGAACAAAGGGTGGAAAGATGTCCAGATGGAGACACAAGATTCAAGATTCAAGATTCAAGATTTAAGATTCAAAGTCTTTATTAGGCTCAGGGTCAATAACACAACTTCAATACAAAATACTTCAAATCAAAGAGAAGATGAAAGTAAGAAAGTGAGAAAAGCAAAAGAAAGAAAGAAAAAATAATGAAAGAATAAAAACAGAAAGAAAATTAGAAAGAAAGAGAGAAAGAAAGAAAGAAAGAAAGAAAGAAAGAAAGAAAGAAAGAAAGAAAGAGAGAAAGAAGAGAAAGAAGAGACGCGCTAGAATTGATAATGACTTTCCTTTCTCACCACTTTCTCATGGTCTCTCATGACACAGTTGTTTCATTTCATACTGACACCTTACTAAGTCATAATGCACTTATATCATTTTATATGCATACAGAAAAACGCGAACATAAACTCTGAGGTGCTTAGACTGAGTTGTTTGGGTCTGGACATCTCATTTGTGGGGTACTCTGGAATTGGCCAGTGCAGCACCATTTTCAAGTTACAAAACGCAATACTGCGATACAGAAGTCCTTAAATTGTGCCCACAAACGCTCATAGACATGTTCTGGACATTACATTCCTCCATCGTCTTCGAAGTTACCTTCATGACTTCATTATCTTTTGTCAAACCTTGAAACGTTTCTCGGAGTCTTTATCTGTCAGCATGTCTAGCACTATATGCGATTCCTCATAAATAAGAGTCTTCTCTTAAAATTATCACAAATTTCATTCCTTTTTCTGATAAATTTTCATTCTCTAGAAGAAGAAAAGAAAACTCACACGGAGGAAAATCAGACATGCGGAGGGTGGGGACAACGGCCATGTTGGTTGAGGCCATACCTGCTGAGGTCTGAGGGCGGGGTGCTCTGAGAGCAGAGAGAGNGGGGGGGGGGGCATTTCCAGGAGCAAAGGCGCTGAAACCATGATGGTAATTCCAAAACGAAGGTAACGTACAAATGTAATATCTAGAATGCAATATAGAACATAATTATAGAATGTAATAAATCCAGAATAATTTTCACGCGCTTTCATAGATCTAAGACGACTAACAACAACGTTTACTTGTAGAGAACTGTGTGTAATGATACTTACCCCCGTATGTAGGATCAGCGTTCGGCTCGCCTGGTGCCCAGTCGAAGAAAGGCCCAACCGGAACCTGCGACCCTGCCCAGATCCAGTGACCCTCTGTGAAAATGTCGGTAGCGCCTGTCCATACCGTTAGCACTTGAGCTGCAATCAATCAATCAATCAATCAATCAATCAATCAATCAATCAATCAATCAATCAATCAATTCATCCATTCATACACCCACTCATCTATCCATCCATCCATCCATCCATCCATCCATCCATCCATCCATCCATCCATCCATCTACTCCTAGTATGGTGCTGGCATATTATGGTGTGATAGGTATTGCTAAACGTAAGGGTGAGGCAAGCAGGACGCTTACGCATGCGCACACACACACACACACACACACACACACACACACACACACACACACACACATACTCACACACAGAGACAATAGAGACAGACAGACATACACATACACATACATCCCCTGAGGGCAGTAGGCACAGCTCACAAAAGCTACACTCTCACACACCCACACTAACACAATCATTTGAGAACTTGCGCATTAACGGTGGGCTTACCATGAATGCATCGGTGGTGCAGAATGCATCCTCAGTAACGTTCATCATGCAGAGTGAAAGAAGTTCTCTCAGTGGTAACAGATTCCATCGTTAATGCGCAAGCTCTCAAATATCTAAAAAAAAATAGACTTACTTAACTGAGAACTTGCTAAATTCTTGAGGAATGTGTTTTCCTCGGCAGTTTCAATCTCAACCAGGGAAGCACTAAATGTTTTACACATCTCCTGTATGTGAAATTAGTCGATATTTTAGCATAAATTTATGATTTTATCCCGTTTTTGGCCCTTAAAGAGCTGCCCGCATGTTAGTTGTCTAGATATGCTCTATGTGAAGTGGCGTGGACGAATGCTTATAGTTTTGGACACAAGATCAAAAGGTCTTGGGTTCCAATGCCCGATCATAAGCATTTCGTTCACATTTTCCTCAGTCCACCCGTCTGTAAAATGGGTACCTGACTGTAGGCAGTGGAAGCTATTGTCAAAATGATAGTGATCAGCACCTGTAAAGGGCAGGGAGTTGAGAAAATCATACAGTGATCAGGCCTGCTGGGATAAAAACAACGTGAAGTCGCGTGGGTGGGCATTAGTCAGGATAGAAGACTTATAAATTACATTTTTATTAATGTCACTGTTATAGTCCAGATACCATTTGTCTCTTTTTCCTCCATTCTCTTGATATCCTACTCTGGCCATAACATTGGCTTTCTCTCTGACCTTTGTGACCTACTGACCTTCTTCTTAACCTCTTTCTACTGACCTTTGTGACCCTCTACTGACCTTCTTTTTAACCTCTTTCTACTGACCCCTTGAACTCCTCTCTGACCTGTCTGATATGCTCTCTCACATTCTCTATAATCTTTTTTCGGACCTCCTGTCAGCTGACAACTTGTCTAATTTGTTCCTGCCTACTTTCCAAACCATCATTTAACCTTTTCTTTGTTATTCTATCTGTTACTCCAGTCTATTTTCTCCTTGATCCATTATCAGATCACTCTAACCTTTTTACTGACTCCGAATTTCTCTTTGATTTTTGTCTCTGAACTTTCTCGACCTCTTCTCTGACCATTTCACTGACTTCTTTTGATCATCTGTGACCCTCTTCTGACCTCTTTCTCTAGTCTCCTATTTCAGCATATCTATGCTCTGGCGATCTCTCTCCAAATCTCCGATCTTTTCTTTGATATCCTCTCTGATTTTCATTCTGAATTCTCTCATAAAGCAGCGGAGAGCAGCGTGGCCTAATGGTTACGGCGTTGAACTCAAAATCGAAAGGTCCTGAGTTCGATTCCCGACTACTATCATGTTGTAAGTGCCTTGGGAAAGTATTTCATTCACATTTTCCTCAGTCCACCCGTCTGTAAAATGGGTACTTGGCCAAAGGCAGTGGAAGATATTGTCAGAATGCTAGTGATCAGCGCCTATAATGGCAGCGACACTGTATGCTCCCCAGGGAGTCAAGAAAGTCATAGAGTGATCAGGCCCGCTGGGGTAATAATAGTGTGAAGTCGCATAAGCGGGCATTAGTCTGATATGAGACTTATAAACCGCTGATTCTCTGATCTTTCTCGGATCGCGCCTGAGATCTTCTCTCTGATGTTTTTTTTCTTATAAACGATCTAAAATATTTCATGTAACTTTCGTTTTGACCTTCTCCTTGACCTTCATTCTGACTTTCATTCTAACCTCATTGACCTACCTGAGTGTTTTGGATATACACCAGCATTAATTTTGAGGTCACTTCGGTTGGACTTACAAGGAAGGGTGATCTGTTTATCACATAATTTTTTTCTCCCTTTCAGGAACCCAATGACCTTTGCTGTGGCCTGTTTTAATGCATTTGTCACTTTCCTGGCCAGTTTAGGTTAAATTTAAGCAACACTATTTCGGATCAGGGGTTTAACAAAATAGGGGCTGCCAATGAGCCAACCCCCTGTTCTCTTGAAATAACCTGAGGCCTCAAGTGGCTTTTCGTGGGAGTGAGTCAAACAAGGAGATACAGCCAAAAACTTTACTTGTTATGGGCTATTAAAAGTAATGTATTTTTTTTAAAGATCGGATGCTTATTACTGGTGAGTGGGAACAGCCAACGAAAATTAAGGCTGGAGTGGCGGCAATCGACAGAACATAATAAAATATAGCAAAAAGATTTGGGCATGTGTAACCTGAATTTAGACTTCTAGTCTCTCTATACACATAATCAAAATATTTCTAGCAAGAATGTCTAAAATGATCATGATACTGTAGGAGAGATTTCTGTAAGGGAGGCTATTAATTTTTGCGAAAAGTCGGAAATGACGTTTTGCAAGGATGGAGGTTTTGTCATGTGGGTATGGGGGCATAATTCTACAGTAATCCGAAGTGATTATATAGTGCAGCCGGTGAAATATATTTCACAATCCTTCTTCGTTTTGATAGGCAAAACACACTATAATCGATATCAACCAATTAATAACGAGGGGTTTTAAAGAGAAATAACCGCGTTAATATTTTCCTTGACGGTTACCGCCTCCTGTCCATTTTTTCCCCAGTTAGTAAACGTTAGTAAATTTTTGACGGCATGGTCTTTCGCGGGAGGTAGTTTTCGCAGATAAGCTGAACTCGCTAAATTCTCAATTATTAGATAGTAGTGCGAAAAATACCTGACTACAGCAGTACGTTACGCCTCTAAAATACCCTGTGCATCTCATCCTTCCTGCGAGAAACGGCTAAACAACGCTGCTATAAATGTAATTTAAAACTGCCTATTGTCGAAACCTTCGCAGATTTAATTAGCATTTTCTTCCTTGTGCCTGCAACCCCTTCGACATCTAGTCATACATTTCCATTCTCCATTTCCCACCTGTGCGTTTGCCCATGTCATGGCATCAGAGGCGACACCGTAGCAAGATCCATTGTAGTATTTCCAGCCTTCAAAACAGGAGTGTTCATCCGCCTCTGCAACAATTAACTATGCTGATAATGATGATAATGATATTCTTAGCTCAGTTATTTTCTGCATTTAAAGGCGGAAGCTAGTCCATAAATTTGTGTATTACATTGGTCAACTTTTTATAGGTTTCATTTTTTACTTATTAATATTCAGTGCGGTTAAATGTTTAACAAATAATAATGATAATGATAATATTTTTAGTTCAATTATTTTCTGCATTTAAAGACGGACGCTAATCCATAAATTTGTGCATTGAATTGGCCAAACTTTTATAGGTTTCATATTAATAATGATGATGATGATGATGATGATGATGATGATGATGATGATGATGATGACAGTGACAATGAAGATGATGAAAAAAAACCTATTGTCATTGATATTGTTATTGTTCACCGCCTAATACCTTGGACTGAGAAACACAGCGAAGAAAGAGAAATACGAAGTTACGCAAGGTTTAACAAGGTTTAACAAGGTATATTAGAAACGCAAAGTCCTATCTGTGCTGCAACGTCAGGTGTTGTGATGAAGTATGTCAGATTCACCTCAAGAAAATAACTTGCGCTAAGTTTTAAAAAAAAAAAATCACAAAACATAGGTGGCCCCTTCTGAAAAAAAGAGGACACCTCTAATATAGATTAATCGGGGACTGCAGTTTTACGTTGCAGCAGCCTAATGGGTTAAAAAAAATGGACTATCAGAGTTGTTAGTAGCAGAGTATAAAATCTGTCCTTTAGACAGACTGTGTAGAAATAATCATATAACATGAAACAACACTGCAAAAGTGTGGAAATTCAGTCTTGAATTTGTACAAAAAATAATTTATAGGGTCAGAAATTTTATCCCGGACAATTACATCACTCAGATAAGATAAACATGTAGAACTCCAAAAGGCGGGAGTCAAAATGTATGCTGATTTCTATTGTTACAGATGCAGTTACAGCGCAAAGAGGCGGAGTTAAAAAACAAACAAAACATAATGATTATCTGTTTCTATACAGTTTTGGCTTGAGCATTTTTACTCTCTGTAACAAGCTGGATAAACTTCAGGTTTAATAAAATCTAATGAATGTAAAGTTCTTATTTGAAACTGAACTCTCTCTCTCTCTCTCTCTCTCTCTCTCTCTCTCTCTCTTTCTTTCTTTCTTTCTTTCCCTCTATCTCAACACAGAGGATACTTTTCTTTGACGACAACTAAATTCCTCCCAGTTTCGCTGAAATGTGTATTTGGTGCTGTAAATGTATATGTAGGTTCCGCCCACTTTCGCTGAAACTGTGTATTATATTTGGTGTTGTAAATGTATATGTAAGCTCCTTCCAGTTTCGCTGAAACTGTGTATTTGGTGTTGTAAATGTATATGTAAGCTCCTTCCAGTTTCGATGAAACGGTGTATTTGGTGCTGTAAATGTATATGTAAGCTCCTTCCAGTTTCAATGAAACTGTGTATTTGGTGCTGTAAATCTATATGTAAGCTCCTTCCAGTTTCGCTGAAACAGTTTATTTGGTGTTGTAAATGTATATGTAAGCTCTGCTCACTTTCGCTGAAACTGGATATGTTGTGGCGTTGAAACTGTATATCTGTTTCGTGGTAACTGTATACCATATTGACGAAACTCCATAGCCCCAGATTTACACTTACCAGTTTCATCTCTCACAGTCTCTCCTTGCTGTGGAATCTGATCCTTTCTCCAATCCCTATCCAAACGCTGCCTAGGAGGTCCTTGAGGTTCTGTCCTTCCAGCCGGTCCTCTTTCTCCCTTTTCCCCTTTAAGTCCTGGTAGGCCGTCAAAGCCTGGTAGGCCGGGCATGCCATCTGGCCCAGGGAGTCCGTTTTCTCCTGGTTCCCCTTCACGACCAGGAGGACCATCTAAGCCGGTAATGCCAGGTAGTCCGGGCAAACCATCAGGTCCTCGCTGACCCCTCTCCCCTGGAGGTCCCTGTGGACCCCTGACATGTTCACCTTTCTCACCTTTTCTCCCTCGTTGGCCGGGTACTCCAGGAAAACCTCGAGGGCCATGCGCACCAGGATCACCCTTAGATCCTTTTAAACAAACTTGATTGCCGCGTGTGCAGGATTTACCGACGGCCTCTATTTGCTGATCGAGTACAGCCTGTAAGATATCTTGTCTGAGCTCCGTCTGTTTCGATTCGAACTGTTCCATCACAGCCCGAAAAACTCGATCGTAGACTACATTAAAATCATGGTCAGTATAAAGAACTGCATGCGAAGCTTCACGTGCCAGACGTTCAATGCGAGCGGACATCTCAGTCTGTTCCTGATGAGAATTTTCTGCTAATTCCGCTAATGACGACGATACATTCTCAAATCTCTTTGTCAGGCTTTTTATATCTTTCTCCAAGGCGGTGTTTTTCTTCTCCACCTGTTTCACCTTACGCACCTTTTTCTGAAGCCTTGAGATTTGCATTCTCATTAGACGTCCATCATTCCCAAAGCTGGTCATCTGAATGTCATTAATTCTTTTTTCATCTTGCATCTTTTGAACATCTGTTTCCGTCTTTTCTCTGAGGGCATTTAGTTCACCAGATAATTCTTGAAAGGAAGTTCGGAGTTGGTTGTCCATCTGAAGAAAACTTTGTGTCAAGTTAGTCATTTCTGTTTGAAAATTGATCTTCAGGGTCTCGACAATCTTCTGGAGATCCTCAATCTTGCCATGCATTATTTCATCTAAAGTCTCACTTAAGTCCGTGTTGCCGCCTCGCTCAGGTTTCAAGCCGGTTCTCATCTTCTTCGTAAGACTCGTTCTCAGCGAGCGCCCTGATTGGTCAGTGTAACCCACAGTGCAATGAAACACACCGGATTTGCAGTCACGTAGTTTGACATGGAGCCGCGCGCGACTGCTTGAGATGAACTCCTGCTCAACTCGTGTGGTTCCAGGAAGCAGCTGCTGAGCCATTTTTTTTGCGTCGCAGTATATCGCGGGACACCGAAGCTATGGTATATGGATTGTCATTCTCATCATCATCGTTGTCGTCGTCGTCATCGTTGTCGTCGCTATTTTCTTCATTTACAGTGATCGTCATCGTGAGCAGCTTGTACTTCGGTGGGACGTCATACACTGAGCATTTGATGGCTGCGCACATGTCATTTTTATGCTTTTGATAGCGTAGGACATCGAATTGGATGCGCGGACCTGTCAGAACTAGAATTACATGTTACATTAGATAATGCCCAATGCAAAATGTTGCGTGTAGATAATAAATCAATCTTTGCATAATTGCTGTTGCACATATTTATGAATAGCCAGAATAGAGGAAAATCCTCAACAATTCTCTCGCCGGAAACCTGCATTCATTTTAGCCCCTGTTAATGTTTGTGTTTGACGCGACTGGCATGCCTCTTCCTAATTTTGTCAGCCACAAGAAACAAGACGAATAAGCTTTCAGCCGCCACTTATGAGGTAGCAGATTCTGAAAAAAATGACAAATATGGATGGGAATTTCCGAAATAAAATCTTTAAAAAAAAATAAATTCTTACTACTCGACTATATCCACACACAATACAAAACGGTTAGAGAGGATCAGGGGTCTTACTGAATGAAATGATTCGGATACTTAAAAGGAAACAGAGCTAATCAACATAAATTATGTGTTTATGATGATTACAATCAACCCAAGTCCTGTTCAGGAAGAAGATATAAAATGCGTTGTGTCGTTACAGACACGATAAAGGTGTTTTAAGCAACGATACGATTATGTATGTGTGGAGGGGAGAGAAAAGGGAAGACGCTTTTTACTTACATGTCTACATCATGGAATCTATGTAAACTTTCATCGGCCGTGATAAAGAATTTTTAAAAACATTACAATTTTGTTAAAAGATTCACTGAAAAATGGACTTTCTTTTGAACTGTTCTTTCTGAACAAGCATGTTAGGTCAACCAGACAAATCACCGTCGACATGATTTGAACATTTTAAATTCTCAGCTGTCCCTCCTGCCTTTACTTGAGAATCCAGAGCAATTTAAAATTAATGAAAAATGGACAAACTGAAATTTTGCATGAAAAGACTTCACCACAAGCCGTTAAGAATGCTACATAAGAATATGCAAATTTAAGATTTTGGCCACAACACCAGAGCGCAACCATCCTTTTCATGAAACATAAATTATGTCAAAACTGACTGCTTACAACGTAATTCAGAATGGGTGGAATTTAATGAAATTTTCAGGATATTAGGATCAGTTGCTTAGCTGTGCCATATGAAAATTCCATACGATTATCTTAAAAACTCATTAATATTATGGAAAAAAGGAAGGTTCACCTTCTCTCTCACCTGGTAGGACGTTGGTCATCAGAGTGGCATGAAGAGCAATCGTTCGCTCCTTCTCCTTCTCTCTTTTCATTCTTCTCTCCTCTTCTTTTCCTTTCTCTCTAACCCGTTTCTAGCCTCCTCTGGGGGCCTACTGACCCTCACGTCAATCTGCTTCCCCCTTCCCCACGGCATCGAGGAGACTGCATTGTGGTGTCAGTCTCTGCCCTGATTGGTGATCACATATTATATAATATTTCCTTACCTGTTGAAGAAGAACCGGCAGTACTCTTATGTAGTGTCCAAATGAAAATCAGCAATATCCAGGGCGACCACATTTTCATTAATAAACTCAGCTCAGTGTGCTCTCACCAGGATCTGACCTTCTCAGTAGTATGTGACTCTACAACATGACCGACATGTATGCGAGTCCAGTTAGCAGGATTTAAAAGTACAGTGGCACTTGACTGCTTCTCAAGGACAGCTACCACCACACCTCAATGACAACTGTTTCAGTAGTTGCTACTCACCACTGATGCTACTTTCACACCACCACCATCACCACCACCACTAACGACAACAACAACAACAACAACAACAACAACAACAACAACAACAACAACAACAACAATAATAACAACAACAACAACAACGACAGTAAGAAGAAGAAGAAGAAGAAGAGGAAGAAGAAGAAAAGAAGAAGAAGAAGAAAAAGAAGAAGAAGAAGAAAAAGAAGAAGAAGAAGAACAACAACAACAACAACAGTAACAACAACAATCACAGCCACAACAACAACAACAACAATCTCAGCAATAACTACTCCTTCTCCATTTCCCATCACCCCCACATCATTATTCCTACACCTTCACCACACTGCTACTTCTTCAACGACAAATATTATGACTTCCTCGCTATTGCTACTCTTTATACTGATTCTACACTAAAATCATTTTGGGCACCTCATCGCGACTACTATTTCAACTGCGTTACACTATCACCAGACATTTCTACCCTCACTATCACCACATCTACTACCAAAACCATCACCATCAACGTGGTCAGGTAACATCACATCACATCACATACATTCACTAGTACCACAATTGTTCCACTTTTATAGGTAAACATTCAACCCCCCCTCCCCAATTATCGTGCCAGCCTATTTTCCCTTTTGTCTAGCTACGCCCCTGACCACACTTCGTTTCCTGCCCTCCTCTTCATGTCCTCATTGTAATCATCCTAAGTGTGATTTCCTAGGCATCTGCGCCACTTTAACACTTCCCATGCAATTGACATAAGCAATACCATACTTACCAGCCTGGGTCTATGTGAATGTGTGTATAGGGGAGTTTTGAAATCCTTTTGTCATTGTCATTGTCATTGTCATTGAAGGGGGTTGGGGAGAGGGGAACAGGGATGGCTTGGCCCATGGATAAGAGGGTCTGCTAAAGTTGACGCCTAAAACTAGTAAAAGAGTGTCTGTTACTGCGAGTGTTGGAGGGAGCACAAGACAGATATAAGAATTCTACTATGAATGTGAAGTAATCATTCAGATGTATGTATAACCTGTTGGTCTCTCTCTTTCTCTCTCTCTCTCTCTCTTTTCCCCTCCCTCCCCCCTCCCCCCCCCTTCCCGGTGTACTATAGTCTATATCAAGAAATTAACGATTAGATCATTGACACGAATATGAGAAACTTTGAGAGACCTTGAAGTTGAGCGTGGTGATTTGGTGTCCTGTGACACCTCGTCCTTCATAGACCTATCATTAGAGCTCTCTAATATTCGGAAATAGCTTGCGTCTCAGCAGAAGATTTAAAATCACTTTCCACGAAACTGAAATGAGTGACGAATGAATGGACTTCACTTCTGTCGAAAATTTGCTGGGGATGAATCATACAGCCATGGAGAGATTCAGAGAGGCAAGTGGAGAAGACATTTTTAAGAGAGCTTTATCCACAACATCCAAAAATAACCCTGAGATCCTGCCATATTCGTAGGATATTCTCGAAATCTGTGACCACTTGTAACGTTTTGGGAGTTTCCCGTGGGATAGCGTAGTGCGTTGAAGCTGAATGGGCAGTCAGTTTTCGAGTTTTCTTTGAAAAAGTCTATTTTTGAGATGATTAAATTTTGTTTCTAAAGCCAGCCATTTCTTTACGTGAAAATAATTATATTTGAAATCAGATCTGATTATTTTCTCATCCTAGTGACTATCGCACATCTCAATGAAATTCTTGTCTGCATTACTCCAGTTAGTCGATTGTCTGCTGTACCGGAAATCTCGCAAAAATTTTTGAAGATGCTTTTTTTTTTTGGTAGTAGAGACATTATCGACCAACATATTAAAAGTAAACAAAAAATTGGATGTGTTTTTATGCACTAAAATACCTAATAATTTTACTGATATATGTAGTAATTTACAGTGGCATTAATGGCGCGGTATTTGATAGCTTTATTACATAAGACAAGTAAGTACAAATGTTAACTATTAAAATATGAACAATCGGAACAAATTCGTGTACGTTTTTACGCCACGTATCGACAGAGTATTTAAGTAAAGTATTTGCTACATCAAGTGATACTTTGGGTAATCGAAATACTGTTATAGAGAGAATGAGAGAGAGAGAGAGAGAGAGAGAGAGAGAGAGAGAGAGAGAGAGAGAGACAGACAGACAGACAGACAGACAGACAGACAGACAGACAGACAGACAGAGAAATATGTCGAAAAATATGCGAAATATGCGTGCAAGTAAAAGCCATAACGGAGAAAAAAAGCTGAGGAGGGAGAACCCCTGCATATTAGACAACAACGTTCTGAGATCAGGATAACTGTAATACGGGTTTGTTAAATTTATATGTACACAATAAAGCTTCAAAATGCCATTTTCTCAAAACTTGATTACAGCCATTGAAAACCTATCTAGTTTTCTTATTTCTCCTAGGATTAGAATGAAATTTTGCATGTAAAATCCCGTTAGCACTCCAGAGTGTCTCAGATATCCAAGTTTTAAAAATCCCTTGTCGTTTTTGAAGCAGCATATTGTATAGGCCGAAAAGTCGTAAAAACATGTGTGTCATGATTTTTAGAATAATATATCCAAAAAGACCAAAACAAGCTAATCTTATATCCAAAATCGAATATGTGATAATATCTGTATTACATTGAAAAAAATTTCGGACTGTTTCAGGGACATTTAGCGGACTTGATAGATTTTGAAAACAGCCATTTCTCGTATCCAAAAATTCAATTTGAGGGCTTTTCCATTTCAACCCCAACTAAATCTTGGTATTTTTTGACATTTTGTCTGCAAAATCAAGCATGCCGAAGTCGAAAATTAAGGATAAAAAGGCTATCTTTAAGCGTTCAGAAAATCACTCTTAGAGTCTGTCCTCTCCCTCTTAAGAGTGATTGCTTCGCTTTGGACATCAGTCTGTGTATGGCGCTGTGAGATGGTAAAACTGCACACCAGACCGTGACGAGACTACCGCTATGGCCTGGTGCTTATGCACACTCAGTAAAAAAAACACCAAAAAACCGAAAAAGTCCAAAATAACTACAACAATAAAAAGGCAAAGGTCCAAAGATTTGTGTGGCCGATATAAGAAAATTCTACAGGATGCATAAAAAGATTCAACAAGACAAACGTGCAACGGACAGACTGCTCAAAAACTAAACTCTAAAGAACTTTATTTGGCGTATGTCACAATGATATTAGTATGAACATCCAAACAATCTATGATGAACAATAGTATAAACTAATAACAATAACAACAGTGGATGTCAGGATACTAAAACCAACGTCAAGCCAAGAGGAGCTCTACATTTTCTACACTATACAAAACTATCGAAAATGAAATGTCACTGTGTTAAATTCTTCATGATAATGATTCTTAGTTTACAGACTTTATCTAATGTATTTACATCACTAGATTTCAACAGTTTTAAGAATTCAGACATATATATTTGGGTTCATGAGATACTTTTCTGGCCAAAAACTTTTTTTTCAGCTTTTTCGCAAATTTGGGACAACATTACAAAATTAATGATGAAATTCCTCCCCCACATTCACTGCACAAAGTTGACAGGTTCTGATGCAGTATTCCATATTCTGGCACCGTCCCATTTCCACTGGTAATTAATAATGATCACGCGTTGTTGCTGGTGTATGGAAGAGCTAACGCCTTCCTTATCCAACAATAGGGTCATCTGTGGGTCTGAAACAATGATAAGGACATGATAAGCACTGAAGCAAAGCAGAGGTGTACCTGGTATGGGGGAAACGAGTAACTTATGGAACGATTGAAGGGGGAGGGGGAGGTCAAAGTGCTGTAAATTAGTCGGAGAAGATTTCTTGGTTCGTGTTAGATTTCAACGTCCCTTTTCGGCACAGCTCTGGCTAAATCAGAAATGAAGCTTGAAATTCCGAAGGTGAAACCTGCCGCTAATAGGATTCAAACTCAGAGCCTATCTCACCAAGAGACAAGAGCTCTACCTCTCGGTCACCTTAAGTACTCATAAGAGGATGATGAATCTATCTGGGAAAAAACGTTAGAAAGATAGAATAGTCAATTTCACCTCATCGCATTCTCTAGGGATCAAGGAAAACGCAAGTGGCGAGCAGCGGTATCGTTTCTGATGTCTATGCTGAAGACATGCTTACTCTGTTTATAATTAGGACACATTTACTTCGTCCATACTAAAGAAACACTGATTGTGTCCCCACTAAAGATAATACTTTCTTTATTCATACCGAAGACACACTGTGCCATACCATAGAGCTTACTGTGATTGTAATAATTGTAATGTTGAAGACACGCATACTATGCCCATCTTGAAGACATGTTTGTGATGTCGTCACTGAAGATCCACTGTTTCTACACTAACGACACTTGCTATTTCAATCATGAAAACACGCTTACCGTGCCCATACTGAAGACACATTTGTTGTGTCTGTGATAAAGACACGTTCACTGTGTCTACACTGAAGACACATTTACTGTTTCCTTGCTGAAAGTACAATGACTGAAGACACATCTCGTGTGTCAATTCTATAGACTCTTACTGCATCCATACTGAATATACATTCACTGCATTCATACAAGACACTCTTGGTGTGTCCGTGGTGAAGACACACTGACTGTGTCCACAATGAAGACACACTTACCCTGCTTCACAGATAAAATATGCCTTAGTTTCACAGTTCTCATCATTCCACTGCCAGATACCCCTTTGCTGAAAGAACTGCAAACAGTCCTCTCCTGGAGATGGATGGATGGATGGATGGATGGATGGATGGATGGATGGATGGATAGATGGACAAATGGATGAATGGATGGATGGATAAATGAGTCGATATTTGAGTGAATGGATGAATGGAAGGATTGACGGATGGATAGATGGATGGATGCATGGATGCATGATCGACATTTGGACGAATGGATTAATGGATGGATGGATAAGTGGTATGTGGATCACTAGCAAAATCACTTTTAAATAAGATTGCAAAGAAGAACATATAATAGAAGAAAGACAAGTCTGCATAAACAGATCACATTCTTCCGGATAATTTTTTTTGACTGAACTTTCAATACCACTACATGTTGTGTGTACTGTATTTTTCCCTACCCAACCTTCTAAAGAAGGCGTTCTGTGACTGTTTTTGAGAGTCTAGCTTTGTCTATTTCTGTTTCAGACTTCTTAGACCACTCACCTAAATCATTTATAGCATTAGGCTCTCCTGGATACCAGTCAGTGAATTCCACAATGGGGTCTTTACTCGTGGCCCATTCCCACTGGCCCTCACTAAAGATGTCCGTCCCTCCAATCCAGGTCATAGGTCTGAGGACTGAAAAGTGAAAGAGTAAGTTCAGATCATAAGTACATAATGTTCCAGTGTATGGCAGAGGTGAGGCAAATCCGGATGAAGTATTCGGATTGACGGATTGGGAGAGTAATCGGTTCATCCGGATGAAGGATTGGCTGCGCTTATCCGGATGAGAAACTTGAAGATGTATTAGGCAATCCGCTACCGCGAGTCGGCAGTCGGGAGAGTTCAATGAGATATTGAGAGAACGTTTAAGGGTGCTTTTGAAAGTGCTGCAATTGTCACGCGCATTCCCATCGCTGGAGGAGATGCTATAATCACCAGTGTTTAAATTTCGTAATAGTTTCGCCCAATCTCTTCCATTCCACAATTATGACACGTTCATAGCAGAGATCTTTTTTCGTGCGTTTGTTTCCTAATCGTATGATAAACGAACGACAGACAACATGTTCACACTCCTGTCCGGTCGTGACAGTGCGTTATGCCAATATTAACGTCAAAGCAAAAGTTCTAGTTTTGTTTTGGTTACAGAGAAAAGAAAGCTGGATAAAAGGACATATTACTGAGTGAAAGGGGGGTGGGGAGGGGGGCATCCCATAATTATGTGCTGATAATAGACATTAGATTGGCTAATTTATCAGTTGGTAACGAAAATTTTGAGAGATGAAGACAACTGTTTACCAATGGTTATTATCGATGAGCGCGCCTATTACATCAAAACACGAAAGTTCACGCGACAAATTTTAAGGCGGCGGTACAAAAAATTCTCTCGTGTGAACACGCGGTTAGTCTTCACCCAAGAATCGTCTAGCGTTGATTAACTTTTCGGACTGCCAGATTGGGGCAGTAATCGGATTGTCCGAATGATGGCCACTGGGCTATTATAATACCTCGTTCTCCCATCCGCAAGCCGACTGTGATAACAGAGAGGATTGCCTTCGCTCCGATACCGTAGACAGAGGAATACAACCGCAAAGCTTCATCTGGATGAAAATCCAGATTGAGAGGAGTTTGTAGGACTGGAGCGGATTTTCATCCGATGTCACAAGAACTTAATCCATCTCAGCTCTAGTGTATGGTACAGTTCTGTGGCCATGCTGTGAGCAAACTCTACTATAGCAGCAGGTTTTAGCAATAAAATAATTTGTCTGACTCTTTCCCAGAAGAATGACGAGAGAGAGAGAGAGAGAGAGAGAGAGAGAGAGAGAGAGAGAGAGAGAGAGAGAGAGAGAGAGAGAGAGAGAGAGAGAGAGAGAGAGAGAGAG
>JAWQUT010000747.1:79592-95271 GCA_033807755.1 Ellobium chinense
GGGGGGGGGGGTGGAAGAGAAAACAAACCCTTTTGTAAGCATATCTTAGGAGCTGGAGTTCATCGATCACATATTATCGTACAACTGACAATTTAAAAGGTTATTTCCGTGCTTTCTCGGCTTTCTGGTACCAGCTCATTTAAGAACTCACCAAGGTGTGCCAATCTACATGCTACTTTACAACGGTAGGAATAAAAAATTAAAAAACAACAACCCGCTTTCCTCATACTCATTTTTCTGATCACAACCGATCGGAAATATGGCGATTCGAGACACTCAGAAATAGTTTTTAAACCGTTTATGGATTTTTACAATACAGTTGTGTGAGTTGGCCTAGCCCTCTAGACAATAGTGAATACAAGAGTGAACTTTTTAAACATGAACTCCATCAGATGTGATGAACGCCTTGGAATGTCCAGTATTCTCACGTCAACCGACGACAGGTATGTTTTCAGGTCTGTTAAAACAGAAAAGTTAAGTTAGTTTAGATGAGAATGGGACAATGGATGCAAAAGCAAGTAAGTAACGATATGAATTGGAAAGGAGGTGATGAGAGTAGGAGAGAACAGGTGAGCGGCATTTTACTACTTTATCCAGCAAATATTCCGTATCAAACTCAAAATGCTTGCCATCGGATATGACGTTTTGCTTACATATCTTATATTATGTATTATCTTATATATTATTATATTATGTGTGTGTGTGTGTGTGTGTGTGTGTGTGTGTGTGTGTGTATGTGTGTGTGTGTGTGTAAGAGAGAGAGAAAAAGGGAGAGAGGAAGAGTGAGAGAGAGGGAGAGAGAAAGAGAGAGAGAGAGAGAGGTAGAGAGAGAGAGAGAGAGAGAGAGAGAGAGAGAGAGAGAGAGAGAGAGAGCAGCAGCAGCAGAAACTGCACCGCCACCAAACTACTAACATCTCCACCACTATTACCATCACCACCAACATTATCACTGTTACCACCATCACGATCACTAATACATACCACCAGCATCATCATTCATCATCGTCGTCAGCAGCAATAACAACAACAACAGCAGCAGCAGCAGCAACAACAACAAGAAAATTAACAACAATAACAGCACCACCGGCAGCAGCAGCAGCAACACCATCACCATCACAGGCCACCACCACCTACAACAACAAGAACAAGAACAAGAACAACAACAACAGAGCAGCAGCAGCAGCAGCAGCAGCAACAGAAGCTGCGGCAGTATACCAACAATAATAATAATAATGATATCACTGCACCAATAACTTACTCCGCCTCGCATACAAAGTAACGGTCCTCTGTGCATATTGCATCAGCCCACTGGTAATTCACGGCTTTCTTATACGCCAAGCAGTCTTCACCTATATGGGTGAAAGATAAGGATGTTTGATAATACATATGCCTTACCCGCACGGACAAAGGCTAAGAAAAAGGCACAAATATGCAAACAATTTGCTCTCCACCAACCACCCCTTCACAAAAAAGGAATTTGGCCTGAGAATGCCTGCATGGCATTTTCAAATCTATAGACTGACAATAAAGCTTGACTGGCAAGTCTCTCATTTTTGTCAGCCAGTGAAAACGGGGCTTGCCTCCTGCCTAGTCACTCGTCGCCTCGGCTTTGTAGAGGCCGTGTGGAGTGAACAAGTGACACACGACATGAATAGCAAGATGTAGTCTAGGCGAAATTAATAAATGTGTGTGCAAAGAAAATAAATACGTTCACCCTCATTGCACATTCCCTTATGCCATATTTCAGGCTTTGAGTAATTAATTTAGCACTCTCAACGTGTTGCCCAAAACAAAACAAAGAGGCAGAGGTGGTTTAGCTTGTAAAACTGGGGTATAATAGTAAGTCAATTCTACATTGTTTTAATCGGAAAAAGAAGGTAAATGAAAAATCACAGTAGTATAAACAAATTAAATTATTCAAAAGAGAAAAAAAAACACTTAAGCAAATGTGCAATGAGAATGACGAACATAGTAATGATCCTTCTTCTCCACCTACTGCCCCCGCCGCCTCTCCCCCACCACTTTAACTTACCAGTGCCACCATCGTTAGGTTGTCCGTCCGCCCAGTCCGTAAAAGGATAGATGTTCCCGCCAGAGCTAATCCAGATCCAGTTTCCCTCTTCGTAAATGTCCGTCCCGCCGAGCCAAGCTTCGTCAACTGAAGGATCAGAGGTTATAGTTGACTTAGATTATTGCTCTCAGCATCAGCAACAGTATTAGCATCATCGGAATCGTCGTCAGCATTCTTTTTTCATTACTACTATCTGAATTTGGAGCGTCCATTCGTTCGTCCGCGGGCAAAGATAATGGATCCTCAAGGTTTAAAACTATGGCCTGTGACATACACAAGAGTGAAGGATACTTTATATTTTACATTGTTATGCATTATGATCTATCACGTAACCAGGGTAAAGATATAACGGCCCTCACAAGATATCTTAAGGACCAAAGTGGTCTACATCCTGAAAAAGTTGGACACCCCTGATTTATCATATATCATTCACAAAGTAGGCATATAATGTCTCCCACAAACATAACAGCTTAATTTGGCCAACTGCATTATTAAGTTACGCATGTCTCAGGCAAGAACCTAACCGAGAACTGAGGTACATACCAACTCAATTATTTAACTGTCTCAGCCATATTATTTGGCCAACTGCATTGTTACGTTACTGATGTCTCAGGGAAGAACGTAACCGAGAACTGAGGTACATACCAACTCAATTATCTAACTACCTCAGTCATCAGGATTCCATTTATAATGTGCCGTCAGTAACCAAACATAGTAGAAATAACTTAGTACGACAGCGCTATTGTCCAAAAGTTCGGTTAACCCGATAGAAAAGAAAATTCGCCACCTTAGACTCTATATTCATAGTAAACTTTCACGATGAACTCAATAACGAGTTTCAGGGAGCCTTTGATAACACTCGATAGAGGAATAGGTGACTGAAAAAGGAAAACAAAAGAGTTTTCCACCCGTTGTCCATTGGTGGTCTGCTGCTAGGAAATCAGGTCGGGCACGTAATGACTTTTTTTTTTCTGGCTCAGACTGTATGTGAATGTGATGCGATCCAATAAATGTGCCTACTACATAGAAATGTAAGTAAGTACACAACTAACTAACTAACTAACTAACTAACTAACTAACTAACTAACTAACTAACTAACTAATCGCCCAGTCACTGGGTAATATAAATACACAAGACTAACACCCATTTTACAAATGGGCAGGCAGGCAACGCACCAGCGGCGAAAGAATACCTAGCGCACCGAAAGGCAACATAGACGAATGCATTAGACTCAGTGAAAAAGTTGGACGATTGGCGAATCGGGCGGATTGAAAAGATCTATCGGAGATTGTATTTCGTTGCTATACACATTCTTTTTTTTTAAAAAGGGTAAATAAAATAAAAGGACTGATGTGTATAGTTACATTTCGCGTATTTTTCTACGAATTTAGGTGAAAACCGCATGTTTTTACGTTACGTAGTTCTCAAGAAATCTGTGACACAAATTTGGCTGAAGCGTTTTATTAATATAGATGAGGCGCTAATACTTAAACCAGGTAAGAAATACTTGAAGAGGACTCTGAATTCAAGTGAAGGAGTATATGTTTAATTAAGATGAATAAATAAATAAATAAATAAATAAATAAATAAATAAATAAATAAATAAATAAATAAATAAATGTATTGGACCTATGTAGTATATTGCGTCAATCACAGATGACGACAACGTTCGCCGGTCCCAAGGAATACCCAACGCTATAACCAGTCAAGGTTGTCAAAGCCGTCATCAAGAGCTATGCCGTATGAAGCTTTGTTGAGGGCTATTTCCCATCGTATTTTATTGTAAATGGATAACACAAAATTCGTTTAACCCGCGACAATTTGGTCAGTTCCTTCAATTTCATGTTATCAGACTTCTACAGTAACTGGCCAGCTAAAGTAGGTATGTGCGTGGAAAGGCTAACACACAGTAGTCTAACCCAGTAGGCCTTATATTCGCAAATGAAGAATTCCATGACAAAATGCATTACACACCACGGGGGAGTAAGGCAAACGAGGTCATACAAAGCATGTCTATTATAAAAGGCAAATGCTGTAGGAGAAATGTCGTTCTATTGACTTAAAACTAAATACGCCTACTGCTATCTAGACCGTAAACCAAAACGTTAACTACTAAAAGTTCAGCTTGGTTGATAGTGCGGTTTTCCACAAAATCCCTTCATGTATATTATGCTTCGAGAATGTTGGTGTTGGAGTACTTTTAATCTGTTCAACCTCTTGTGACCTGCGCCTAAATCCATTACAGTAGTGACCGGAATACAATGCTACATTGGTCTACAATATTAATATTTATTATCATCATTATTTCCACTAGAGACATTAAGATCGTTGTTTTCATCATCATCATCCTTCTCCACCACAGCTCAAAACCTTGACTCTACTTACTTCCATTAGTAATGACCAGATTTTTCACGTAGGCGTTTTCCTCAGTTGTCTCAATCTCTGCCAGCAAGGCGTTGGCAAGTTTGCAGTATTCCTGTGTTTTAAGACGATTAAAGAGCAGTGGCAGAAAAGAGATGAAACAATGGCTATTAAAATTTACAAAGTCCCCACCCGAGACCATTGAATGAAAGAGAAAAGTAAAGCATAATTTTAATTAATTTGTATAGCCTCTTAAACTAAACATCATGATATTCGTCTTACCAAAATTACTGCACTGTGTTGGTGCATACGCATGTTCTTAAGTGGTTATTGTTGTTATTGTTATTGTGTTGTCGTTGTTGTTGTTGTTGTTGCTGTTGTTGTCAAGCGCTCAACACCTGTTTGGGATGAATGCTCTGTAAAAGCAATTTATAATTATTATCATTATTTTTATAATACACCAGACAATGCCTAGAAGATACTGATGTTCTCTGCATCAACATGTAAACAACAACAACCACAGACTACTCCATTACCAGTTCCAGCACCATCACTTCCATTCTCATCACCAGCCCTATTCATAAAAAAAATGACTTCACGAATACCTGCGTGAACTAAATAACTGGGTGCCAAAAATGATGTCTAATCAATTTAATGTTCATTTGTGACTGATTTACTGAAAGAACGAAAGAGAGAAGGGAGACAAGGATGAAATGAATGAATGAATGAATGAATGAACCTCTGCATCTATCCAAGGAACAGCTGATGCTGAGACATCGTAGCACTTTCCGGCGTGAAAATGCCATCCCTCTCGACATGGACTACCTGCAGTCACATGAGCATTTTTATCATTAGCCAAATAAATTTTGTTGTCACTAGTAGTAATATTATTATCATGTTGTAAACTGAAAAAAAACCCGAAAATAGTTGAGAGCTTGCGCATTAACGATGGAATCTCTTATCGTAAGAATTGCATTAGTCATTGGTGCTGAATGCACCTTAAGTAGGGTTCAACATGAACATGAACATTCAGTGTAATTCTTACGATGGTAAGAGATCTCACTACTAGTGCGCAAGTTCTCTTTTTGATCTATTTTTGATAATGTCCGCCACTGTACACTGAAGACAATTTAATCACTAAAAATAGTGGCAATAGAAGTTCCTTAACTACAGAAAGGTTTGAGGTTAAAAATAAAACCAAAGAGCACTCTGTCTTCACGACTAAATTAAATCACTATTGCTTTCCTTAACACCCTGCCTATAGCATCATCATCATTATATTCTTTTTGCGAGGGTCGTCGCATCATTGCTTATTTAGCTGAATGGTTTGTTGTCGTCACTCCCCGATCAACCACCTCTACTATAATTGTATTTTGTGAGCAGCACCACAACATCGAGACCACTGTAAAGACGGAAGCAACGATTGCGATCATCACCAATCATATCATACCATTATCACATGAACGACTGTCACTGCCACCACCACCACCACCATATTGCCAGACCATCATCATCATCATCATCATCAACAACAACAACAACAACAAACAATAATAACAACAACAACAAACAACAAAGGAAAAGTTGCAACAACAACAACAACAACAACAACAACAACAAAGGAAAAGTTGCAACAATATCAACAACATTAACAAAAACAACAACAACAAACAACAACAATAAACAGCAACAAACAACAAAGGAAAAGTTGCAACAACATCAACAACAACAACAACAACAACAACAACAACAACAACAACAACAACAAAAACAATAACAACAACAACAAAATAAAAGTTGCAACAATATTAACAACTATTACAATAACAACAACAAAAACAACAAGAAATTAAACGTCGTCAACAGCAACAGCCGTTACATCACATGATACCAAGTCGTGACAGATATCCTTTAAAGTAATGACTAATATAAAAGTTTCATCACGGCTTAGATGAAGATTAACACGATATAAACTCAAATCCACCGAACACCAGTGTCCAGAGCTTCGTATTATACTCCAAATAAGGCCAAATTCACATTTTGGAATCTTTGGATAGACCTAAATGTAGTTTGTCTTTCCATATTATGGGGTCATTGTTTCGTAACTTCTATTGTTTTTGAGGAGGTCGGCCATTATGCACCATTCATTAAGTAAATATGAGAGGCATAACACAATATGTATATATATAGAGAGAATGAGTCCTTAGCTACGATAGCGTTAACGGCCAAGGAAATCTGTCAACTGACAATGGCATCATTAAAGATGTTGAGTACTACCCTGCGCCAAAACGCTCGCCACTAAAAACGGCACAAGGACAACACAACTCATCCGCAGCATGTTGAAGGTTCCAGATGGCTACAGCACAGTCACACAGTCTTCCAGACAAAAATATGTCACAGCACGGTCGGAGCTTATCTTGAGGTCAATGTCGAAAGGTTGGTGACAGAAGTACTAATGCACCAGATTTAGGTACTGTATATTGTATCTATAGGCTCTGGCCCTATCAGCAACTTTGACTTTGTACATGGTAGGCGGGATCGGGGGGTCAGGAACATAAAGCGTAAGTAGATGATTAACACGGAAGTTAGGGGAGAGAGATAAGAAAACAGGAAACAGAATTATAACAATCTTTTCAGTTCAAGTCAGTTTATTGAATTCATATTACAGAATAGTATTATAGGCATAAAATGTATAATAACATGGCAGATGCAAGTCATGTAGACAAAACACTCTAACGACATTTAGGAGGACATAAATTAATGACATTAACAGACTCGAAAGTGTCATTCAATAAAATGCCGTGACAAAGCTGGGTGGTAGCAGGCATATACCGCTTATTTAGTGGATATGGAGTCCTAAATGGTTCACAAAACCAAAAACTATTACTGGTGTAGGTTTTAGTCAGATGGTACTTTTACGATGTCTCTACCAAGACCCTGCAGGACGTAATAATGATATGGGACACAAAACATAGTATGTCACAAACAGACACAAGTGAAGAGAATGGGCATGGCCACCTACACTTCGTTCCTTGACAGCCATCATACAATTATCATACTATAAGTCTAGTAGCCAGCCAAAAATTCTGAAAATTCTGAACATGGCTTCTGCGTGTTTTAGAAATAAAGGGAAGTAACGCAAAGGTAACTGCTCTTCGTACATAATATATAAAGGTATCGACAGTTCAGGTCAAATTAGATGGAATGAATTAATGCCGAAATGAGTCTGTGAACAGAATTTCATTAATTTTTTAACAATAATATTGACTGACATTAAGACATACATATACACATATAGCATATATTATGCATCATTCATTAAAATGAAAACCATTAAAGTTCATCAGCAGTTGCGATCAAAACGGAGTCGACTGTAATGGCATCTACTTTCAGTGAAAGCTCAAGTTGTAGATCCATATAAAGCAGGGATGGACAATTTAAGCATGTCATCAAACTCAGCTGAGTTCAAAGTTCTTGAAAAATTATTCTGATTTTAGTCTTACAAAACTCAGCACAAGTCGACTTTAGATAAGTCAGTTCATCAAAACTTAGTTTTTAAAAAATACGATCATTTCAGTTTCCTGTTATGACTAAGGACTGACAAAACGCGAGCAACTCTTGAATTCAGCTCAGCTCACTGAGTTATCAACTTTCGATGGTGCTCGCGTACAATGAACGAGAAATCAGTTCTGAATTCAGTGCAAAACAATGAAAGTTAATGTCTAATCCAGCATAACACTGCTGTTTGTGTCGACAGGCAAGCTTGGGCTGTAGACAGCTGCTCCAATTGCCATGATTGACAGACCGCCAACAGTTACCAGGATGTTCAGGCTGGAAAATACCACGAACAGGAACCAGTCCAGAGTTCGAGCAACGGCCGCCCAGGTCACTAGGTCAAGGTCAGCTGACGAAGAGGGGTCAGAGGGAGAGGACGAAGGCGCAGTTGACTTGTCTGATATAGAATTTTCTGTCTTCTGTTCCTCACTGAAAAATATGACAAGTGAAGGAAAAACAAAAAGAGTAAAGAAAGCTCGAATAATAATAATAATGATTCCCAAATAAAAAAAAATAACTTCATTTGTCTTTCTCATTCCCCCTTTAATATGCCATTCTCTCGTTATCTCTCCTCCTCCCCTCCTCCTTCTCTGTACCTCCTCCACTTTCCCTCTTCCTCTTTTCAGTCCTTCTCTCTTGCTATCTTATAGCAGCAACAGGTGGTCCCAAGCCCATTTCTTAACGGTATCTTAGGAGTGCGTGCTTTGCTCCCTCGCGGGACTCCTTCAGGGAAGTGAGTAGAGCTTAGACGTTAACTAACAAGCGTCGAAATTCTATATAGTACATCGAAAGTCAGAGCTCAGCTACTGTGGCAGCCACGGTCTGCGGCTCCAGTTTTTTAGATAGATTGTGAAAGTTGTGACAAGAATTTTAAATGTAACTCTGGGGTAAGAGTCATCCAACAACTCTTCATCCCTCCCCCTTTTCCTTTATGTCTCCATCTCATTCACTGCTTCCATCTCTATGTCTGTCACCTATTCTCCTCCCTCTACCCCTTCCCCCCCTACACACACACACACACACACACACACACACACACACACACACACACACACACACACACACACACACACACACACACACACACACACACACANACACACACACACACACACACACACACACACATCCACTGTCCTTCCACCCCAGCCGCCAAATCAAAACGACCACTTACTCCTCAGGTGGCGGTGCTTTACTTCTCGGACGACGACCATCCACCTTCTTGGAGGTGCACATGAATATCTTCAAACACCGGGTAATCTTGGCCATCTTAGGCCCCACCTGCTTGGAAGGAGGTCTGTAATACATGCGGAGAATCAGGCCGGAGAGGACGACACTGGCGGCAGTTATACCCAGAAGGATCGTCAGATACAAGTTCAGCAGAGAGGTCTGGAGATATATATGAAGAAAGACCTGGACTCAGTTCTTTGCATCAGAGAAAATGTCTTACAGCCTGTCAAAATAAGGCTTAAGCTGCTTTTTTTCTTATGCAGAATTAAGTTATTGATACACGAGGCAGGGACAGACAAACATAAGGTTCGCACCACTGAGCACAACCCTGAAAAAAAAAAACAACCACCTTGCAGGCAGCTGGTTTGTATCGAAGTCAGTCTTGGGGTAATGCAGTATATCGGTGTCTTCAGCATATACCCAAAAAAAGATTACAAAAAGACAATCAAAAAGTGGATTAAGAGGCTGAAAACGTGTATAGATGTTGGAGGGGAATACTCTGAAAAGAAAAGAAAAAATAATTGACTATCCACAAAGGTATGCTTTAGCTGCAGGTTCAGTTCAGTCTCCTGTTTGTCTGTCCCGACCGTGTAACATGATGAACTAGCCAAGTAAGGCAGTCAAGGTGATCAGTCTGACCATGCCAACAGCTTCCAAGAAGTTAAAACTCTTCTTAGGAACACACAAAGAAAGCAATGGAGAGAACTGCATAGAGACTATAACCCATCTCTTAACCATAAAAATTATCCAGAAAGGGACAAAGAAACATTGTCAGGCTTCGAATTGGGCATTGTTGCTCAAAGGCCTACCTCCACAAAATTGGTACATCCTGGATTCCTCCCTGTGTTGCGGGAAGGAGCAGACTCCCTACCATATTCTGTCCCAAATTTGGACAGTTTGGACAGTGCTAGAGAAAAGGTTTGACTAGAAGACACTGCCTTCGAGATGAAGCCACGGAGCCGACATTCTGAAGCAAATCACCATTATCTAACAATATGACATGTCCGGGAATGCAGAAGAAGAAGAAGAAGAAGAAAAAAGAATGATGTAGAAGCTTAATTATGTTGAATGGTCCCTATCGACTTCAGGTTCTGGTATCTCACGCCCTAGTTCAGCGACATAGGCCTTATTTTGACTGGCTGCAAGACTCATTAGGTGAAGGGATAATTGTATTGTCAATTATTCCTTTCCATTTTAAAAGCTTTCTGTTTTCAAATGTTACTTATACAGCGGTGGGTGATTTCAAAGTCATTTTTTCATCTTTTGACAAAATGAAGGTTACAGGCCTGTAATTATACTTTCACTTTTGGGTCCTCCAACTTAGGGGGTATATTTCATCTCCCCTTTTCCCTCTTTTCGCATGCCCTGCTTTCAGTAATAAGGGCTCCAGGGGAAAATTTTTGATATCATGGGAAATTGTGTCCATTTTACTTTATTTTACCAGGCACAATTTAGCCCTGGGCTGGAACTGCCAGGTCAAGGGTGTGCTCAGGCGGAAGGGGAGGGGTTTGGCGTTGACCAGTGAAAAATGTAGGCTCTGTTTACAAATAGCAACCAAGCTCAAAATTTCAATGGGCTTGCTAGGGTTGGGTAAGTCTTAAAATTTGGGCCACATAATGAGCTTCAATCTGGTATGGGTCTGGGTGAAAGCTAAAACTTGGGGTTCAGAGGGCAGCTTAAAATGTTAATATAGCCGATAGGGTCCAACCCTATTACAGGTCTGTAACCTGAACACCAAGATAAGGAAAATGATGATTAACATTGTGGAAATGATGAAGATGTTAGAGAACTGACCCTTGATGAGGTGCTGGGTAAGTGGCCAGACACAAGGCTGAGGTAAACGGCGTAAGCGAGCAAAACGGTGAGACTGACCCCCATCTTCTCACCAGTTTCAGGGGGCAACGCAAAGACAAGAGTTGCCGTCAAGGACAAAAACACCACCTGGTGATTGAAAGATTAATCAAAGTTTTGATCACATGTTCGATGGTTGGCTGATGCTAATTTTATTGATTTCTTTGTCGATCACTTATGATCAAATGAGTGAAAGTCCAAAGCGCAATCCTGTTATTGTTAATTATATAAATAGTCTAGCGTTGGATGGATAGATGGAAGGATGGGCGAATTGTGGATGGATGGATGCATGATTGGATGGATGGATTATGGATGGATAAATGGATGAGTGGGTAAATGGATGAATGGGTTCGTGGGTAATGGATGGTAAGATGAATGGAAGATGGATGAACAGATGAATGGATGGATGAATGGGTGGGTGGGTGGTTGGATGGATGGATGGATGGATGGATGAATGGATAGATGGATGGATAGATGGATGGATGGATGGATGGATGGACGGACGAATGGATGGATAGATGGATAGATGGACGGACGGACGGACGGACGAACGGACGGACGGATGGATGGATGGATGACTCGTTGGATGGATGGATGGATGGATGGATGGATGGATGGATGGATGGATGGATGGATGGATGGACGGATGGATGAAAGGATGGATTAAAGGATGGATGGCATAATGGATGGATAAGGCATGAAAAAAATTGGACAGGGATATAGCGTACTAAATAGATATAAATCTGACAGAAACCAATCATTGCCTTCATTCGCTCACAGGTAAATTAGTATAGCAGTTTTCTAATGACCTCACCGGAATGATAATGTTGACTACATAGAACAATCTCCGTCGCTGGAGCAGCAGTGAGAAGCGTATCTTGGTCTTGCCATAGTCCGCCTCCAGGTTCTGTTCACTCGTGTCCAGTAGGCTCCACTGTCCGTCCTTATTGTAGCTACGGAGGATCACTGGCTCCTCCTGTCATCATAGATTTAGTTTGGTTTTATCTTCCCTTTGCAGCATAAAATACTTGGATATTGACACACAAACTTACTACATTTCACATCGAAATGCGTTGTTAGTTCCTAGACTAGTAAGTCTGCGCCAAAAGAGAAATTCTAGAAAAGCCAACAGAGGACTCTGCACAAAGGGATCTAAGTGACATAAGTGAAATCTGATGACAAACAACCGGTGGTATCTAAGATATATATCGTTATTGGAATAAAATACACCATGCAACACCTTGATGTGCACGTTTCCATAGAAATTTCAATTTTCAATGCATTTATGGTTTTAAGTTGTGCATCATGATACGTGTATTTTTCATAACAATCTTTCGAAAACGGATAATGCCTCCCCTTAATTAATGTCTTTACCTCATCAATGAAAATCCTCACTTCTTCGTGGGTTGACATGGCTGTCTCAAAGGTAATACTACATACCTAAATAGGGAAATAGAAAATAAAGGTCAACCCATTCTAGCATGCAACTTCGTGCTAGTAGATCTACTGTTTATTTCTGCATTGTATGGAAACAGCACTGTCTTGTTTCTTCGTTGGTTTTGTTTAATGTTCCCGAGAGTAATAGCCCTCCTCGGCAGGCACTTTCTCACCTCTGCAAGCTAATTTTTAGAAAAAAAAAACCCACCAAAGAACGTATCTCCCCCAGCATAGGATAAACCCATCCGATAGCACTCCATTCATGTATCTAGTAAACTACGTCATCAATGGCACTACTTTCTTGTGGGGTCGCATTACTGTCATGAATATGACTATGTTTACACTGATAGTTACCGGATGCAGTAGTACTCGTGGGCAGCACGGCTGACTCCCGGTTGTTAATAAATGTGAAGAGCTGGTAAAAATCTATAGCAATGATTCAAACCAATGTTTTATTCATATGCTGAAAAATGAGAAAAGGAATCTTCATGTGTGTATCACTTTGATGAACTGATCCCAGCTTCGGTAAAGGCCGAAGCACTCCATGCTCGGTCAAGCCTCGCAATGAATGCCTCTTTCTGATGGCATCAATCCATCAAATTAAAACACTCACGAGGATTCTCAATTTCATGCACGAGCCTCCTTCATGCCTCATTTTTTCCTTTTACTGCATAGAGATGAAGTGCAATACATTACATACTTTTTTTTAACAGTCTAACCTGATTATTGTTTAAGGATGAGACAAACTTGTTCTTACTACCAACACAAGTTTCACAGCTATTAAAATTTCATGGTTCACAATTATTCCCCTCGAGGACTGGTGAGCTAGCCTGAAAAAATCACCCCCACCCGGCCCATACTGCCCCCAGAGCTACCTCCCTCGCCTTGAGATCCGTGACAAAGCTTTGCGAAATCTCTTTATTTCCGTAAAAGTTCTATAACGAAATTCGCAGAGTGGAAGTAGGTGCGTGGGATGGAAGGTTGTCTATATCAACGGAAAACAGAAGCACTTACAAATGGCATACATGGGACCAACCAGTCAACCAACCAACCAACCAACCAACCAACCGACAACCAGAAAACCAGCTAACCACACAAGTAAGCAGCAAGCAAGCAAGCAAGCAAGCAAGCAAGCAAGCAAGCAAGCAAGCAAGCAACCAACCAAAATAATCCAGTATGTTTCATAGGATATGGTCGCAAGTACAGCTTTTTTTTTTTTTAAACTGTTAAACATATATATTATTCCTGCGGGACAAGGGCCATAACTGCTTCTTGTGTACCTCCCACTCCCTTCTAAAACCCATCGATTGGGGGTTCCATCCTCATGCCTCTTCACTTTCTTTTCTTGTTTCTCTCTGTCCTCTTATTTCCCTCTTCCCTTCTCTAAAGTCCCCTCTAGGGGTCCCTTAAACCCCGACCCATCACAGTGCTGGGGTNAACCAACCAACCAACCGACAACCAGAAAACCAGCTAACCAAACAAGTAAGCAGCAAGCAAGCAAGCAAGCAAGCAAGCAAGCAAGCAAGCAAGCAAGCAAGCAAGCAACCAAAATAATCCAGTATGTTTCATAGGATATGGTCGCAAGTACAGCTTTTTTTTTAAACTGTTAAACATATATATTATTCCTGCGGGACAAGGGCCATAACTGCTTCTTGTGTACCTCCCACTCCCCTCTAAAACCCATCGATTGGGGGTTCCATCCTCATGCCTCTTCACTTTCTTTTCTTGTTTCTCTTTGTCCTCTTATTTCCCTCTTCCCTTCTTTAAAGTCCCCTCTAGGGGTCCCTTAAACCCCGACCCATCACAGTGCTGGGGTACGTCTGCTGGTTACGGTCCTGTGCTTGACCTGCATAGGTGACGTCTGCTACTGTTTCCCTCTTGCTATACGCGGTCTCCGATGAAAACATGTAATACTTCAGGCAAATGTTGAGTGCTTCGCGTCGTAACTTTCCTCACTGACGAGATCATTTTTTTGACTTTCTCAACTCATCGGGGAAATTACAGTGTCGGTGCCCTGTTACATGATGATAATAAGTGTGATTATTTTTAGTATTTATCACTATTATTGTGTTATTGCAATAAATATTATAATTGTATTTTTTATTATTATTATAATTAGTGTTATCATGTATTATCAATTTTATTATTATGCTATTAAATTTTTATGTTATCATTATCATTTTATTACTATTATTATTATAATATGGCCATAACCATTTGTCCATCTACTTTCCTAGTATATTCTAATGAATGACTTTTAAAATAAACCGTATACATGATCAACAGACACAACGCCACAGGTACTAAGCGAGGCAAAAACGCAGCTGACATCTTTCGGCCATGTTTAAGACGCTCCTAATGGTCTGCGTCAAATCTTTATAAAAAAAACAACAAAAACTCCACCTTAACTTGCGGCCTACGTTTCCTTGCAGCCTCCCTCATAAATCATCAAGAAAAGAAAGCTTAGAAAAAGCTAACGAAGACAGGTTGTGTTCATTAATCCCACTGGACTACCACCCACAGCCTTGACCTATCTTAAGGGCAATCAACCCACCAACAAGCGCACGTAGGTGACCCTTTGCCCCTTCCATCCCTTCTCCCCTCCCCCCTCACCCCCCGGGCACACACACACAACACACTTACTCTTTCCTCAAAATTGTGAATCTCACATTATAATCTCTACATGAATGAGCAAAATGATGAAATGGAATGAAGAAGAAGAAGAAGAAGAAGAAAAAGAAGAAGAAGAAGAAGGAGGAGGAGGAGGAGGAGGAGGAGGAGGAGGAGGAGGACGACGACGACGACAACAACAACAACAACAACAACAACAACAACAACAACAACAACAACAAAGCAACAACAATAAAACAGGAACAACAACAAAAGAACAACAAACAATCAACAACAATAATAACAACATTAACAAAACACGTGGAAATACATGGTCACCACAACAACAACACAAAACAGCAGTAGCAACAACAATAATAATAACAACAACAACAACAACAACAGCAGCAGCAGCAGCAGCAGCAGCAGCAGCAGCAGCAGCAGCAGCAGCAGCAGCAGCAGCAGCAGCTTTAGTAGTAGCAGTAGCATCATCAGCATCAGCAACAACAGTAACATTGTTTACTCCTGAACTCATATGGTTTTGTTTTATCCCTCCCCCCCCC
>JAWQUT010000747.1:97996-120496 GCA_033807755.1 Ellobium chinense
AGAGAGAAAGAGAGAGAGAGAGAGAGAGAGAGAGAGAGGAGAAGCCATGTTCCTTGAAATGCTGAAAACGCTCTTCTTAGCTACCAGACCACTTGGGTTGTTTTTTTTTAACCCTTATCGCGTCTTAACTAATGATGTACACAGTTTACTGTACTCGATGGCTGAAGGCAGAAACTTAAATTCACCAGATTTTCAAGTAAAGAATTATAATTCTGCATTCTGCATAAGGAGTCTATAATATGTGTTTTTCCCCACGCGTTCCATTTTTATTGTGCAGCTGGAAGAAAGTGCCTATATAACGTAGTAGAAATATGATATTGTGCAATCTCAGTATTAAATACTCATTTAATGAGTTTACTCCGTTCTTACGCACAAATTTCACATGCACAATTTTATAATTACTATAATTATCATTTCATTCTTTAGATTGACCTCGTTAATAGGTACGTCTCAGTTATAAGCTGAAATATACGTCTTCCATGCACCAAGGTATACTTTAATATGTAACTGTAATTTGTGAAAAGCTAATGATGTGAATTTAGTAGTCATAGAGTTAGAAATGTTCATATACTGTACCATATTATACTGTAAATCCTTCTCTTATATACACCAGTTGTGGTCTGGGCTCATATATCAGTGAACTCATTAAACGTGCTAAACTTGTTAAATTTGTTAGTTAACATCGAGGTTCCACTATATGTACATGCATACTCACATCAACCACAGAAAACAGAGCAAAACCTAGGTACACATAGACTTTTCCCGTGTCGTTTTCTATCGGTCTGATATCTTTCTTGTATCCGTAGTCGTGAAACAAATAATGGTGCAGGTTGTACGCGTCTTCCTTGGTCGCTCCGTCAACATAATAACACGACATGATCAACCACGTAAACATGCTCAGTAATAACTTTACAGTAGCGCTCCCGGCAGCCATGATGGTCGGTTAATATTAATGCTGGCTTACGCCTCACCTGTCTTCATACGCTGAAAGCGCGTATCTTTGCTGTGTTGCCACTCTTGTCATTTGCTTTTTCTCCTAAGGAGAGAGTGATTTTTCCCCCAGGTTTTTTTTTGTACACACGATGCTGACGCTAGTTTAGTGCAAAAAATCCTATGCTGTTAAAAAGCAGAAAACGAGGTATTAAACCTACAGTACCCTAAGTTTCATGATTTTTTTCCCCCAATAACTCACGAAAAGCGATTTTCCCCAACATAGGATTTTCGTAAAGCCATTTTACCAAGCCGAGGGGAAAAATCCCTACATGTGGCAACATGGTCGCGCTGCCTTAATAGTGATGCACAGTGGTGGGCAATACCTTGGATCCAAACATCGACGCCAATATCGAGACCATAACACAAAAAAGGCACCTTTTATCGAAACCTTCATCTTTATTTTCACCTGAATTTCGAAGCCTTTCTTTTGTTAGCTCCATTTTTTCCCCTTGCATTTGCGATGCAAATAACCGAGCTAAGTAGCAACTTCTGCTCGTTGTCTTATCTACCTGTGAACTCTGTATAGCTTAGAATAATATGAAATATATTAACCATTACTAAAAAGTTCGTCGTATCGATACTTTGTCGAAGTATTCGAATCTATTTTTACACATAATATTATATCTCAAAGTATCAGTTACTCTGATTCTCGGTAACGATACCAGCCCAGAAATACACACCCACTTTGTCACTCTTTTTAAAAAAAAATGTTTCCGTTGACATTTGTCATCTGCATGGAAAGAAATGAAAGGTAATGGAAGTTCCACTATATGACAGAGCATTAAGTTGAACGTTGTGTGCCCGATCCTATAAAGGACCTTTTTAGTGTTTTGCAGTACAAGCGAATATACTTGTTAAAATGGAGGTGCTGTCCCTTCTCAAAGGTTGTAATGCAGACAACATGGTGTGCAACTTATCACCGTAAGTGCACAGAAATTTCTATGCAAAATTGCACACCAAAGTGCAGAATGGTGCACGTTTCTCCTTTAAAGGTCAACCCCGCTTGAATGACCTAGATAGTAGCGTCATCTAGCTCAGCCTCTTCGTTTGGACTCGACTCATTCGAATTTGTCGAATTTTGAAATACCAGTATGGAGATATGAATCCAGGTATGAAAGATTTGTTTGGAAAAGGGAGGTGGATAGGAATCGTGATTTGGACTTAGTTGTATTCTATTCAAGGAATTCGTGCTTGACTGTAATATCTACAAGACAGATTTAAGGCATTGGGAGCTTAATCTATTACCCTCCCCNCTCCCCCCTCATAAATGATTTCAAATTCATCTTAAGATCCTTAACTTCATTTTAAAAAAAGGCATGTAGATCTAGGCACTTCTTGCACTCGTAGAGTTCTGGAATGCAAAATTATTCCTTGTTTCCCATCCATACACTGAATGACTGAATGCATTTTCCATAAAGCGCAGCTAAATTAATGTGTGAAATTTTAGAATTAAGATAAAATATTGCTGCAGTAAAACACTCCTATGGACTAATGCTTTCGTTCACTCGATTCCCATCCATCTCTTTCTGTTTCTCTCTGTCTCTGTCTCTCTCTCTCTCTCACTCTTTCTCTCTCTCTCTCTCTCTCTCTGTCTCTCTCTCTCTCTGTCTCTCTCATGCTATGACAAGAAATCAAAGAAGGAGACTTGCTAGGCTTTGCTCCCAAAGTGTACATATGGAAGATTAAAGGCAGAGCTAGGGTCATGAGTGAGGTCAAGGATGAGATGGGGTCTGGTTGTTCAAGGCCTCTCCCAAGGGCGCTTTTTCTTCACTAATTTATAGCACTTATCCAAGCCTACCCCGAGTGAATCCTGAAATGGGCATAGAGGACATCTGTAATTTGAGGTGACGATATCTCCGTCTTATGACAAAATGGCACATATGCAATAGAAATTTTATCGCGTATGTGCCTTTTAGTCATAAAAGGGCAAATATTATACCACAACTTCCACTGGACATATCAAAACGAGCTTGCAATCATTAAACGTTCAATGGCTCCTTTGGTGTGACCTCAGGGCAACATTAATTTTGATCGTAACTCTTGTCTAGAGTACCGTGGCCGAATGGTTTGTAAAATGAGTATCTGGCAATAGGCAGTGAAAAATAGTGTAAGAATGCTAGTGCTCAGCGCCTGTAAATGGCAACGGCACTTTTTGTTGACCAGTCTTTTAAAATTGTCCATGAGTAATCTGGCCTATTGGGATTATAAAAAAAAAAGGTAAAATTGCATTAGCAGACACTAGCCTGGATTTGAGACTTACAAACAGCATTACCACTACAATGCTCCCATTTTGTGTAAAAGGTGTATAACACTTTGGGGATGTCTATCGACCAGAGGCCAAGTTACACCACCTGTCACTATAATTATCAATGTACAACAAACATTTGAGTTCGTCCATAGAAAATAAACTACGAAAGCTTTGAAAGAAGGCAGACAGTTTACTTCATATTATAATACATTGTAATCAAAACACAAATTTCTCTTTCAACACCATGGAGGTAATATAAGCCCGATGCTCTATAACGATGTATTTGTGCTTTCATGTGACGAAGTTTTCTATCTGCAATGCAGTGTAGTCAGTTACTTCAGAGGGATGACTGGCAAACTCAGGTTCCAAAATTTGGTCTTTAGCCAACAACATCAATGGGTCTGAAACAGAGTAGGAACACATAACAAAACACCAACAACAACATGCCACACACACACAGACACTACACAAATGCACGCACGCACGCACAGACATACACCACACATACACATACGCGCTAACATACAAACACACGCATGCCCGCAAACACACACACACACACACACACACACACACACACACACACACACACACACACACATTCACTACAATGAAAATAATTATAATAAAACCACAATACGATTACTGCAGAGCTTCAAAACTTCGTAAGTCACATACATGAAATATTTGCACATTCGTTATAAAAAAGTCCAGCAGCGGCAGCAGCAGCAGCAGCAGCAGCAGCAGCAGCAGCAGCAGCAGCAGCAGCAGCCAGCAGCAGCAGCAGCAGCAGCAGCAGCAGCAGCAGCAGCAGCAGCACAAGCAGCAGAAGCAGCACAAGCAGAAGCAAAAACAGCTACAAAAACAAGAGCGACGACACCAACAGCGACAACAACAATAACGACATGAACTCCTATAACAGCAACAAAAAGAACAACGATAACATCAACACCAACCACTGTAACAAAATCAACAACGTCGACAACAACAACGACAACAACAGCAACAATAACAGCAACAACAGCAACAGCAACAACAACAACAACAACAACAATGACAACGATTATAAATCAACGAATTTTTCAAGAAAATCACACCGCTTTCCCTCATTCTAATCTACCCCTTCATTTCACATATAGCTTTCCCTCCCCTTCCCCCACCCAAATCGTGTCATTGCCTTCTCCCTCTCTCCTTCTAAACTTCGAAAACGTTCTCTTCTTGCCTCAGTCTTCCTCTTTCTTCGTTCACTATTTGTCACCGTCCGTAATTAAACCTCCTCGTGAGCAGTTCCAACTGAATGCCACATCACTTCAGCCAATTTCTGAAAGTTTTGACTTTACAGCAACTAGTATTGGTTGTTTTTAAGAAGAGTTATTATATTCTTTAAATATAAATCCAAATTTGTTGCTGTAAAACTTAGAGCTTTTCAGCAATTAGCATAACAAAGTGACGTTCTGCTGGAATTGTCCTTCTTTGTTATAGCGTCTACTACTTACTCAGTCTCGCAAATAAAGAAATTTTTTGTCTCACAGTTCTCGTCATTCCATTGGTAATTTTTGCCCTTGTAAAATTCCAGGCAATCTTCACCTGTAAATAAAAATAATCTCTTGCACCCAGTCAAAATTAGGCTTATGTCGCAAGACCAGAAACTGCGATAGCAAGCGCAAGAGATGACGGGGACCATTCCAAATCGAAATAATGGTTGGTTTGCTTATCGAGAAACTCGAGAATAAAAACTAAATAATTTCTCTACGCAAAATTATTGATTTTATGGGGACTTAGTCAATAAATATAAGTTTTCGTGAAGCATAAAAGACGAATCGTAGAGAATATTCTTAAACATGATTTTCTCAGACTTTTTGCCAAATGCGTTGGGTGATTCCACTTCACAAAGCTAGACCGATATCTTGGGCCAGACTAATGCTATATCGAAACTATAACACCAAATAAAAGTACTCGTATTAAGCTTTTAATGTCAACCCAATAAACTGATATAGCCAAAGAGCGACTTAAGTCTCATCTTGACTGGCTGCAAGACTCATAAAACCGAACGCTTAGGAATGCTGTCTGTTTTAAAGTTGTGTGAGAACAGAGCGGCTCCAGTTATCGTGGAGCAGAGGCAGAGTGATTATGACGTCGGGCTAAAGATCTAAAGGTCATGGGTTCGATTCCCGACCACGATCATGTCGTAAGTGTCTTGGGAAAACATCTCATTCAAATTTTCCTCAGTCTACCCTTTTATAAAATGGGCGCCTGGCTATAGGTAACGAAAGGTATCGCCAGAATGCTTGTGAGCCGTGCCTATATTAATAGTAGCATACAGCTCCCTTGGTCGAACCTTCCCTTTCTCCTTACCTTCCTCAGAAACCCCACCATGTGTCCTTTCCTCTCCTTAGTTCAGTTATTTAAATCACTCCTTGTCTTCAGCTCCTTTGAACTCCCTAAGACAATTCTTCAATGTATCCTTTGCCTGCCCTGAACTCCCCTAGACCAACCCTTCCTGTGTTTTTACCTCGCCTTTAGCTTCCTCTGACAAAACCTTCCATATATCCTTAACTCCCCTGAACTTCCTAAACAAACCTTTCCTCTATCTTTGCCTCCCTGAACTCCCTAGACAAACCATTCATGTGTCATTACCTCTCCTGAACACCCGTAGGCAAACCTTGCCTGTGTTAGTATCTCCCCTATATAATCCCCGTCTTTAGGCAGGAAACAATCCAAATGTTCAACAAAGCCAAATTGATGAGCTCACCTATATAAAAAGAATGAGTTTTAAGGTGTTTTTCTAGAATCCTGACATTTTAATATATCTTAAGAAACCAAATAAATTTTATCAGAAGGGAGGGATAGTACCTTCTGGTGGTGAGGAATTATCCCGAAGCCAGCTGGTTTCCATCTAATGTTTGGAATCTAATAAACCATAACAAGGATCCTGATATTATGATTTTAGAATTTAAAATAACGAACAACTCGAATCGTGTCAAGGCAATACCAATAAACAGCGTATTCGATTCATGGTGTTACTTTCAATCCCTTGCACACAATGTTATGTAACGCCGGCGAAATGAAAATCATTTAGTCCCACCTTAATCCCCTATTGCGTCACGCCGGCGAAATGATACGTGCCCGTCATTACCTCCCCTTTAACACCTCAGACAAAAGCCTTTCATGTCCGTACCTCTCCTGAACTCCATAAACAAACCTTTCTATGTCATGGTCTCCCCTTTAACTCCTCAGACAAAAACCTTACATAAGTCCTTACCTACCCTGAACTAGACAAACCCTTCCCTTGTCATTACTCTCCTGAACTCCTTAGACAAACCTTTCTTGCGTCATTATCTTTCCTATACAAACCCCGTTTTTAGGTCTTTGAACTCTATTGTTTTTCCTTCTTTTGGCTGTGAGGGGGGTCCATGGAGGAGCGCAGATGAGCTCTAATGAACACGGGAGAAGCGCTGATATCGTGTCCATGGAGGAGCGCTGAAATTTCTTTGAAGTTATTACTAATCATACTCGAAGTAAAATCGAGCTGCTCTCGCAACGGAAAAATGACTTTAGAGATCATCTGATATGAGTTACTACTCAGTATACATCTGATATGAATTACTACTCAGCATACATCTGATATGAGTTACTACTCAGTATACATCTGATATGAGTTACTACTCAGTATACATCTGATATGAGTTACTACTCAGCATACATCTGATATGAATTACTACTCAGCATACATCTGATATGAGGTACTATTCAGCATACATCTGATATGAGGTACTATTCAGCATACATCTGATATGAGTTACTACTCAGGATACATCTGATATGTGTTATTACTCAGTATACATCTGATATGAGTTACTACTCAGTAGACATCTGATATGAGTTACTACTCAGCACACATCTGATATGAGTTACTACTCAGCAGACATCTGATATGAGTTACTACTCAGTATACATCTGATATGAGTTACTACTCAGCATACATCTGATATGAGTTACTACTCAGCATACATCTGATATGGACAAATCAAGATCCTGAGGGCCGTACCACGAACAACTGCGAAAGTTTTCACAATCACTTGAATAGCCACTTTTACAACACAGCCATCCTAACATTTTTGACTTCCTTGAAAAAGTTGGCATGGGATAGGAGAAGACAAGGCTGAAAATCAAAGATGACCCAGATACTCCAAAGCCACGAAAGACGACGAGAAAGAAAGAGACATGATCTTATTTTGAGGTATAGAGAAAAGGAGATCTCTCAGGCACAGTTTTGCGTCAACCTGCCTTCCAAACGCTGCCCGCCACTGTACATATGTAAAAAGTCCAGTGTACACAGCTTTTAACGTCTTCATCTACAATTATAAACATTTTTAAGCGGGCACTGACAGTCCCAAGCCTGTAAAAATAAAGTGTTTCTCAGTATACCGAGTCACTTTTTGAACGCAGAGGGAAATGTTTATAATTTTCTTCTTTCAGTATCGATATTAAACTTACGACTTATATTCAGTACTTGTGTATTATTAATGCGGCGATACAGCGCTCCTCCGTGGACACCCAATATTTTGCTCTCCTAACAATAGGTAGCAAAAATAGCGCTCCTCCGTGGGACACCCGGCTGTGATACCATAGTGATTGCGGGAAATTTCTTCCATGGAGGTTAAAGTACTTCTTTTGCCCGATCATTTCATGGTAAGAAAAAAGGGTGGGGGAAGGTGGNGAGGGGGGTCAACACCCAAACTTTTTAACAAATCTCATTCGAAAAAGGTCACCTCAAATTCTGATTCGGTCCGCAGTTTTTCATTTGGCTGATTTTGACCGCATGCAAATACACAGGTCTTCACACGTTTTTTTTATAATTTATTTAGAAGGCTCAAATTGTACCTGAAACTTTAAAATTGGATGCCTTATTTAGATCACATATTTCTACATCCTGATACTGGCTGGCAGGGCCTCGGAAAGACGGGGATTTTATATAATATTAGCTGATTAATTGGGTTGCACACAATGAGTGACTTTCCCCTTTAAAAGGTGCCAAAAACCTTTACCTCCACTACTCGTGCTGCCACTCTGGTTGGGTTCACCCGGTGCCCAGTCGGTGAACGGGTAAATTTGTTGTCCAGTGCCGATCCAGTACCAGAGACCCTCTGTGAGAATATCCGTCCCTCCAAGCCAGACTGTCTCATCTGAAAAGATCACAGCAACAAAAACATATCCTACAGATAGATATAGAACAAAGAGACCAAATACCCGCCCCTGAATAGTACTCATAACTAAAACATACCTTCCTCCACATCCCCCATTTAAACTACCTCCCAAAGAAAAATAAATCAAGTAGAAGTAAAACACATTCTCTTCCACAACGCACACCTAAATCTCCCCCAGCTATAAGACGCTGATGTTATTGCTTTATATTGTTGCTATGGCTACTGTGTCGGCCTCGCTGACACTTGTTTAAGATAACATATTATGATGTGTTTCATGAGGTTGAAGAAAGGTTTCGAAGCGAAGCCAAAGTTTTCGAAGTGACAATTATAAAACCTTTTATCTGATTGTGTCCCTTGCACGAGTCGTTTAGAGTTGATCTGTGAGAAAGGTTCCCAAATTTTTCTTGAACGGTGTACCTTTAGTCCTTCGACGTCTCTAAATAGTCCTGCGCACTCCTGTCCTAAAACCGCTCATCTGATCTTAGTGTTGAGTAAGTAACGTTAACCAATCAGTGCTTGCCTCGCGTACACTCTGGAAATTGAATGTTCTTACATGCCGTAAGTCTTCTAGTCAATCTGTCCTGGTAATCATTTGCCAAAACTTACCTACTGTAGTTTTCGTGAGATTTTTCAGGTATTCGTTAGTATTTGCGTCATATACCTCCGCCAGCCTTCCGTTAAACACTTGGCACACTTCCTGAAATGCACAGAACTTAAAACATTATGTGCTAAGTTTTTTGGCATGTACTAAATACAGGTGTCTTGTCTTTCCCATGTCATAAGAAAGGTTTTAACTTAATACATGTCTTAAAGACACAGTATGAATTCATTCAGTGACAAGTGGCTTCTGTCACTTGCAGACTGTTCATTGTACCCACCGTCCATGAATCATTGGCCAGTCTTCCTTCATGTTCCCAGACTGCACAAAACTGCTTCAACAGAACTTTACTACAGCTATTCTGTTCCCACTAGCTAAGCCTACCACACAAGTTTGCAGAAATGTTTGAATCTTCGAAACATCTATTTACTGTATCAAGACTGTTTATAACTGTAATCTGTCACAGTATTCAATGAAACTCATCTGCAGTGCACGAAACATTCAAAATAAACAGAGAAATTAATGCGCGCAACTCGTCACTCTAGTATGGCTAGATTCCTAAATCTTTTAAATTCAAGTAATGATAAAGAATTCAAACACCTAGGAATAGGATTCGATCACAACTGTTAGTTGCTTTTCTGGCAGAGGGGGTGGGGAGGATTGTTAGTTTTTAGAAGGAAGGGCAGATTAATATAAGAAATAATGGCAATTGTAAGAATACATAGATATATCTGATCTAATGGAATGTTATGAAAGTTATAATTAAAAACTGTTAACATTAGATGGAGAGGGTGAGTGAGTGTGAGAGAGAGAGAGAGAGAGAGAGAGAGAGAGAGAGAGAGAGAGAGAGAGNGAGAGAGAGAGAGAGAGAGAGAGAGAGATAGGGAGCGCCTCGAAAGAAAGTTAATGAGAGAGCGAGACACAAAGAGAGAGATAATGAGGAGGAGATAGAGCTGTCAGTTGCTAAATGTAGATGACAGTTGTGCATATGCTTTTTGTTTATTTGTTTGTTTTTATTCATTCTTTTGAACTGACGTGGCATTATTGTATGTGGTTGGCTTTGGCCTAAATAAACACATTTGAACTTGAAACTTGAAACTGAAACATTTTGGCGACTTGAAGCTGCTTGAAAATAACACATGAGCAATGTTTCGGGATCCACCTACTGCTTAATTTAGGGTTAGGGACAGGTTTAGGAGTAGGGTTAAGGAAGAAATGGTAAATCTTGGGACAGTCCCCAGACATTATCATTGTCTAGGAACACACTCAAATATGTGCTTTCTCTTTTCTATTCCTGCCTCTAACTCTAAACCAATCACTAAGTGGAAGAGTCACGAGATAGGGTTGATTTGGGTTTATGCATAATTTAAGGGCAATATCATGGGACTCTCTCAAGAGCCTATGGTGATAGTTGAAAGTATGGGTTCAAACGCCGGAAGTCCGGCAAATTTCGTAAACAAAGTCGAGAAGCTGACACAAGTTTAGATTTACGCACTCTGATTGGCGGAAGGGATGGATTGTCGTGTGCAGATGTAAAGCTCTATTGCGAAGTTTTGGGTGTTCGATTTGCGAAGTTTGGGACTGAAGATTAGAAATCTGAGTAATATACGGATTTTTCAGTTACGAGGTTTGAGGTCGTGAGGTCCTACTGTAAATGAATGAATGAATGAATGAATGAATGAATGAATGAATGAATGAATGAATGAATGAATAGGGACCTGTGCATCAGCCCAAGTGATGGCGTCCTCTCCAAACCCGTAACAGCGGCCATTGTAGAAGTAGAACCCCGTATGTCTGCAGGCAGGGTCGTCACCAGCCACTGCAAAAATATCATTGTCTTCATTGGCATGGTCATCATTGCATCATCACCAAAATCACCATCGTTTTCTTCATTTCATAATACCATCATCAACGTCATTATAAGAGATTGCTTTGACCATGATAGCTACCTGCACCATCATTCTCATCAGCTACTGTTACTATCATAGTCTCAAACAATGTCATCATGATTGTTATTAATACGACAGCAACAACCTCGACCATCACCGCCATCACACCAACCGGCACCATTACAACCAGCACCAGCACCACTGTTACCACTATTCCCATCCCATCCACCACACAACCACCACTGTCACTTTCGCTTCCATCGTCATAATATATCACCATAGTAACGAAGCAGTACTGAATAAAAGGAAAGAATTCTTACCCAGGCTAATCACAATGCAAATAAAAGGCCAGAGAAGCAGACCAACACTTGTGGCAGCCATTTTCCTTGCTGAAAAACACACCAAGACATCTTAGGCAGGGCAGGCTCACGGAAAAGGGCCCCGAGAAAGAGTACACAGTCCACAGTGTTCGAAATGAGTTCGGTGGTCAGTTTCTCCATTATCTTTGGTTTTTGTTGCGGACAGCATCAATATTCTCATAAATTCGGGACAACTGTTACGACGAGTACTACTTCCACAATGTAGAGGAAGCTACCCGGTGTCATCGTCTTCCAGATTTGCCATCGGTTTTCTTTTTCTCATCCTCTTCATCTACTTCTTTCTTCAATATTTTTGACATACGTAACAGCTTCTTTGTTAGTGCCTAAGCCACTTTTAAATTATTTTTTTCTCGGAAAGAAAAGGAGAGGATGAAGAGGACGTGAGAAACCGAACATGGTAAACCCCACCCTCTAGCCAGCTCAGAAATGCGAGTTCATTGGATTTTTTTAACTTAGTGGGTGAATCTAGAGGAATCTACAGCTCGGGGACGGAGCCCAGTATCCAGTAGATGAGAAATTGGAGTTTGTAAGTGTTGTGGTAATGCGTTTCTAATGGCCGAGTTCATGAAGAATATGTCCGTGTTTAACGTTGCGGATGACCACATGAAAAGGTGTAGCCCTGTGCTCACATTGCCTTCCATGCCCACTGGAGAAACATGGCTGCCTGAAAAGACAAAAAAAAAAAACGCCATCAAAAAGTGTGTTTGCACTGGTAGGCCTACTGCGAGCAAGGCCGTCAAGTATACAACGAATAATTAGGTTATCTTTAATTGTTGGTGAAATTTAACCCCTTTGCCATAGCCATGTCTTGACTGAAGGTCTTGATGTTTGTTTTCTTCATAGTGACCAGCCAAGGGTGTGTTCACTGCAATATGCATCTTAAAAGTCTTACCAAAACAGATAACGAGAAGGCTCAGATTGGCACAGTGGAGAATAGTGTTAGTTGTTTATCTCTGCAATTCAGGGCATATTCTTAGCATATATATTTTTCTTATCTGCAGCTCCGTCCCATGAACGCTGGGGCATATTGAGATTGATCGTACTTTCCTATTCCAGTGGTGGATCTAAGATTTCTCCGTGAAATCAGTACCTTTGCCATCCCTCCGCTGGGGAATGACAAACTATATATTATTTGCCAAGTCTAGTAAAGAGAGAGAGAGAGAGAGAGAGAGAGAGAGAGAGAGAGAGAGAGAGAGAGAGAGAGAGAGAGAGAGAGAGAGAGAGAGAGAGAGAGAGAGATACACAGCACAATGACTGCTCCTGTGACGATGGGTAGAGAGGCGCGACAGGGACTTCCACTTCTGATCCACCGCTGTCTGAAACAGGTCATGATAAGCTGCACAATGCACTTTATACACTTTATAGCGTACTATCTTCTAAAAAAAAAACAACAAACCCAACCCAACAACTGCGCAAGTGTCAAAGCCAAACCACAGTTATGACTGGTATTAGTTGACTTGTTGTTGGAAACATTATCACTGCACTCCAGACATGTCCATAGGTGCTCCAGTCCCCATGCCAGAAACACTCTTAAAGAGTTCTTGCTTATTGTGCCGATTGACATCTGATTGAGGACAGTTCACTACCTTCCAACGAATCTGCAATATCTTCCACTGCCACTCACTAGATCCGTGTCTTTCATGGCCACTAACACTATTAAGGACCTATAGCTTTCCCTATATGCTCGGAAAGTCTATTTTGATTCGCCTCTGAGCCAATAAATTATTTTCTCAATGGTCACTAACAAAACGTTCCACTTTCACAAATATTCTTTTAATTTAATAGTTTGAAATATTCATTAAGCTTACAGAAGATATTTTACATTATCATCAGGCGTAATTCTTTTATTTTGTTTAGAAGTTAGGCAATCAAATGATGTGCCAAAGGAGATAAATACGCTGTAAACCCCCCCCCCCCCNCCCCGCCACCTTCCACACACACACCATGTCTACACCGCGGTGATTATCCCAAACCGCAAATACTTTTCGGTCATTAACTACATAATTAATGTGCATTCAGGTTCACAAATCTAGAGTCCTCTCAGTATAATCTGCCCAGAGATCGAGAGTTTAGGTTGAGTAGTGTTATTATAGGAATATCATCTATATTATTTTATTCTTTTAATCTTTCCGAATTAGCCAGCCAGAATAAACAAACATCTGTTTGTCATGACCTAGAATGAGGCTCGGAAGCGTGAGTAATAATTAAAATAATTAGTAAGCAAGAGTTGTGATTGGAATTAAAAACAATGTTGCGAAGTAAAAGTGGGCTGCACTGACCAATCTTAATCATGTGGAGATCTGGCTGAACTAGCTAGGTCACGTGGGAAGCTTTCTTTAGCCTTTTTTCGGATAGGTCAGTTATTATTGTGGACTCTATTGCTTAACGACTCACTTTAGTGTTGGGTGTAAACACTCTACTTGTCGTTCCTTCTAACATCCATTGTTCTATAGTTATTCCACAAGGGCACAACCTAACTGGCCATGAAACTTTGTTAGATGTCTTATCACGCTGGGATTTGTACCGAATTTGAACACCTAAGACTTCCAACAGTTGTTTGTTTTCGCCTCGCCTTCTTTGGCTCTTATCTATGTAATCTTCTCTTGATTTCAGTAGACAAAATGGCGACTTCATGTTTAGTTTTCTGTCTCTTGGTCTTTAACTGCTTCCTTTTCCACACTGGTGAGTAACTTTTATTCCTAAAACACATTGGTTCTCACCATTGCTAACAGCAGAGAGCGACTCTTGTATAAAGATGGTGATTTTGTCACTTTTGATATAAAAGCACAATTTGACATCATACAATTTTGATGTCCACTAGATCATCTATGAAGAAGATCCAACTACAGCTGTCATGTAAGACCGTTATGACGTCATTTTCAAAATGGTGAACATCTTTAGCTGAAAATTTACAGCTGCCTTTCTATCGTATCCGACATATCAACTATGGGGTTTAGATGGTCAAAAAAAAATAATAAGAAGCATTTGGTAAAATATTGATGTTGATGAGGGCACTGATATCATGCTGGTAATGAATCAAGAGAATGTTGTAGCTGCTGTTTTTTGTTATTACAGCGTTTGGGCAGTGCAAAGAAGGCTGGTTCTATCATGAAGGTTCCTGTTATGCATTTGGAGAAGACACTGTCGCTTGGGCAGAAGCTGAGGTCATTCATTCATTCATTCATTCATTCATTCATTCATTCATTCATTCATTCATTCATTTTCATTCATTCATTCATTCATTCATTCATTCATTCATTCATTTTGAATTATTTTCGCTCAATCACACGAGTTAGGCTAGATACTTTTCTAACCTAAATTTAACCTTTGTACATTCAGAGATTTAGTACACAACGTAATATTCTGCATATTGGCTCCATTAACAAAAACATTGTTAATATTTCCAGAACATCCTTTTGACCGTCTTATCAAATGGTGGTTATTGTTATTATAAGGATTTAAGAACGGATAGTATAGGATATATTATGCACTAATGCTAGGAAAAGCACATTTATCACTAAGGTTTACTTAATATCGAAATTTACATGTATACTGAAATTATATAATATGATATAATAATTAAACAGTCGAGCATGTAAAATTTAAACTATAACAAGTTATACCTATCAAATGAGTACTCAATACCGCTGTTCCACTGTAATTATTTATCTCTAGATTTTTCAAAGTACCTAAGCGTGCGTCGTGATGAGGTAATACACTATTTACGTCAGCTATTGACGAACGGAAGTGGGCTGAAAAGTGATAGAATTGCTTATCATATCTTGATGATATCTAAACCTAGAAAATTTGGTGACATGATATCATTCAATTTTTGGAAATAAGCATTACTTTGCAGAAAGATCCCTCTTACAACAAATTTGGATGCTTTAAAATATCATTTACTGTCTTTTTCCCTTCAGGAACTGTGTGAACTGTTTGGCGCAAAACTGGCGGAGATAGAAACTCAGGAAGAAAACAATTATCTGAAGAATCTTGCAAAAACAAAAGTGGGTACGTCTTACACGAGATGCAAAAGAATGTGTCCATCCGCAGACTCTCATACACAGAGTATTCATGACTGAGCCGGAAGGGGAGGGGGGCTGTGTGCAAAATAATAATATGATCAGCTACTCTGGACATTTTTTAGTTGCTCTCTCTATTTTTTTTTTTGGCAGTATATAATAAATTGTACTTTAGAGCGGTTGCACTGTTGCGCAAACTCTAACTTGAGTTTGAAAAATGTAGTATTGTAGTCAACTCTTTACCGATGAGGTAGTCTCTATCTTAATGTTTACGTTTAAGAAGAGCTGTCACTTACGTCATCCACAGCTCAAGCGGCCTGGGTTGGAGGGACGGACATCATGTCCGAGGGCAACTGGGTGTGGGTCTCATCAGCCCAGCCAATCTACCCGTTCACAGACTGGGCACCCGATGAGCCCAACCAGAGTGGAGGTCTAGGAGGTATGTTGCCACTGATCCCTTTGCCTTAGTAGATACTATTGATCAGGGTTGGGCAAGTTCATCAAAAAAGTCAGTTCAGGTCAAGTTCAGTCACTAAGGGGAAAAAAAGCATTAGTATCAAGTATAGCTGAGTTCCATGAAATGTGGTAGTTTGCAGATCAGACGAGGCCCTCTTGATTTTTGAAATTGGCATTCGGTTCTGAATTTTGAGGAAGATGTGAATTGAACTGAAATTGAGTTAGAAAATTAAAGTTCAGATAAAGCACTCAAACTAGCTACAGTTCAGATTTCGATCAGTTCGCCCAAAATAGCTATTAAGCTCTGGACAAGTTTAAGAGAACTGAACTCAAGTTCACGAACTCCGTTCTGGTAATCTCAGTTTTACCCAACCCTGCTTTTATTGAAGGATTAGTTCTATAAATAACGCGGTTAGAGGTTACATGTAGCATGCCTGCGTTGGCTTAAGATTAAAGTTCCAGCAGGTGTTAAAGCAAAATAAATACTATAATAGTATTATAGCGATGTTATTGCCGGTAAACTATAGTCGATTTAATCTTTGAATTTCATTTCAGGCCTTCGATGCCTTGTGTGGAATGACGAAATATGCCTCAGAAAAATAAAGAGAGAGAGAGAGAGAGAGAGAGAGAGAGAGAGAGAGAGAGAGAGAGAGAGAAGAGAGAGAGAGAGAGAGAGAGAGAGAGAGAGAGAGTCAGAGAGACAGAGAAACAGAGAAACAGACAGACAGAACACGAAATAGAGGGGCAGAGAGAAAAGAAAGAGACAGAGAAAGATATCTCGAAAATGAGAGAGAGACAGAGAGAGAGACAGTGAGGAACAGAGAGACAGAAGAGGAGGCTGAATGTGAGAGCAAAAGAAACAAAAGCATAAAACGAAGTGGTGTAGGATTTAAGGCGAGTACCTTCCTTTTTCCGGAGCTTGTAGTAAAAAAATCACATGGTGCAAATCACCAAATCGCCATCACAAGTGCATTGGAATGAATGTGCAAAGTTGCACACCAAAGTGCTGTGTGGTGTAGTTTTCTTCCATAATGATGGTGATCGTGAAACAGCTGTCAGTTGTATTTGTGTGCCACCAGAATTCACCTACGTCTATAATAATACCTTCTGCATGTTTATACTCGGGCTTTTTGTGGAACTTTTTTGTCCTGACACACGCGTATTTCATTTTATATACGTGGTTGTTTGTGATTCTGTGTGTAGACAGAAAATCAACAAAAGGGCATGATTAAACATTCATAAAAGTATAATGAAAGACACATGGTGACAAACAACTGGTGCTATAGCAAATAACATTATTTTGTCCATAGATCACCACTGAGGGAAAAATAACGATAATTTCTGTATTCCGTAGCTCCTTTTAACCATTCTCTTACCTCAGTCTGTTTCCTACCTCCTCAAAACCTGGGTGACGCCTTTGTTCTTGTTCTATCTGAACTCCTGTCACATCTCTCTCTCTCTCTCTGTTTTCTTTAGTGAACTCTTATCGAATCCTTTGAAATTAGCACCCTTATAAAGTCTTAGGTCTCTTCATAAATTCTTCTTCCTTATCATTATTGTTATTATTATTTCTGATGAAGGAATTTTCAATTCCAAAAATTTGACATTTCCTTATTGTGTGCTTCTTTTTGTAATTCAAATAAAATTGTAAAGTACGACACTGGTGGACGCTATTTCGTTTTATTTTGTGTGAAACAACTGAGGGAAAAATATACCACTCAGCATTTTTTTTGCGTGCAGTTTTGCAGAGAAGCTCCAATGCACTTAGAGTGGTACGTTGCCCACAATATTTTCAGCTTTATAACCTCTGAGAAAGGACTCTGTCTCTCATCACCATAGAATTATGGCTGAAAGTATCGATACTGGTATGGAGTTGTTATCGATATCCTTTACCAAGCTTCCAGGAAATCCTCTTGTTCTTCTTCCCAGGCGAGGACTGTCTCCAACTTTACCAACCCAAAAATTACCAGTGGAACGATGCCAAATGCGATACCGATGCCTTCTTTATTTGCGAGGCTGAGTAAGTGGCTGTTCACTGTATTGGTAATATCGAGGGTCTCTTCGTCTCTAGTGGTTTTGGGTTAAGGGTAAGGTTAAGGGTAGGATCAGAGGATAAACGTACCCTTGCGCAATCCCTAGACATCTTTATCAATCAGGTACGCACTCTTGTGTATTTCCTTTTTCCTAAACCTACCCCTAACCTTAAACCAAGCATTGGGTGGGAGAAGCTCTGGATAGTGCCCTTGTATCAGCCCTGTTCTAATTTCCTACATAGAAATAAATCATCCGTATTCATCGTTCATTTAAGCGAGAAAAGAGCGGGTATACATACATATAATACATCTCATTTATCATGCTTTTGGGTTATTGATCTAAATTCAAGCATAGCATGATGGAAGTTGGCACGCATTTCTTTCACAAAGGTCCGAACTTGCATAAGCTGACCAGTTCGCTATGTCATGTTTTTTTAAGTGCTCAGGGTAGGAGCACATCTACGTCCAAACGCTGCTTGGACCAAAGGGTTGAAGCTTATCTGAATGTCTTCGAGGCGTAGAAAAAGAAATCCCCCCACTCCCCCTCAACTCACCNCCCAACCAAAAAAAAAAAAATTGGCGGATTCATGGAGAGGGGGGAGGAAAGTGTCATCGAGTGCTCGTGAACTTTCCCTTCCTTCAATTTTTTTTCTAAAGTTAGTGCTCTAAGTACTACCTATAAATTTCACGCTTCACTTAGGTAATTCTAAGAAGCGGTTCATACCGTAAGTCTATATAACCCTTGGAAAAAAAATAGAAATCGCTTACATGAGAGAGGAGGTGGCATACTGTATTTTATGAAATCTAAAATTGCAAACTGTTTGTTCGATATTAAGGGAAGAATCAATGCCTTTTTGTTTGGCTGCCCCGAAAAACAACAACACCAACATCAACATCAACAACAACAACAACATCAACTACAACAACAACAACAACAACAACAACAACAACAACAACAACAACAACAACAACAATAATGGAATAATCCTATGCTCTTTCATGCTGCAGACCATCAGCAATCGTTGTGGGCTGAGTTGGGCTAACCTATACTGGACACATGATAAGCAGCTTCATTGCAACAGATCTTCATTGCAACCGGAGACCTCCTAACCTTTCTCCAGAATTTTGAGGATACTGGGGGCAATATAGATTTCATGAGATGTCATGATGACAGAAATAAATAAAATATGACAAATAATGCAGTTGTTGTTTTTTCGGTTACTTTTCAGTGTCGAAAAAGTGAAGAGAAGGTATACAACATCAACGACAACAACAACAACAACAACAACAACAACAACAACAACAACAACAACAACAAAAACAACATTCACAAGAAACAAACAAAATAACGAATGAGGTAAAGAAACAAAAAAGGACACAAAAAATGAAAATGAAAACATCATTACAATTTGGAAAGCTTACTAGCAAAATGGTTAGAAAACGTGATGAAAGGTTTATGATAACAAAGAGACAAATACAACCTAAGTTACAACTGAGAGAATAGGTCAAAGGGTAGAATGTAAGACTTGCTGTGTCCTTTCTTCAACAGAATGACACTTGGGAGTCATGACCCAAGTGTGGCCCAGCCCCTTTAGAGTGTCAGGAAGTCCAAAGGGGCTAAAATACTTGTTAGACGGGAGTATCTTTCTCAGAAGATCTTCGGTTGTCTCGCTCTCCGAGTAAGAGAGTTTTCTATTTACAGAGACTCAGTTCGTCAGTTTGATTATAAGTTGCAGGCTTCACTTATTGCGGTTCATCAGTGAGCGAAACAGAAATGTTATGCATGTGTTCGTGTTCCAAGAGAGGGAAAAAATTAAATACAAAGGGTAAGCCCAATGTCACGACAAAGTTTTTATACCACACTCTCAGTTTAGCTGTAAAATATTTAAATTCAGACTGCACTCGGTAACGAGTTCGCCAGAGTGGTGTTAAAAAGATTATTGTAGTAAACATTTGGGTCTTTACTGTACCAAAAGTACACACTCACACTGCAAAGTGAAATTCAGTCCAGAAAGAGAAAGGGGTTTCTTGTTTGGGTTGTGTCCTTTAGCAATAACCTTACAATCGATGTGGTGTAGGTGTAGCAGAGCAAAGAGGAACACGATCAACATTATTCGCACCACGACCAAGAGAATGTCAACACCAATCAAAATGGAATCTTACTCAAACACGGAATGAGGCAAGTAAAACTCCCTGTTTATTTATTACACAGACTGTCATAATTATCGGTATATGGCACCCATTATTCATGTTGTATTGGAACACTCGAAAGCACACTGTCTTTAGCCTAAAGTCATTCCCACTGTACTGAGGTCTGTGAAAAGGAAGTCTGTGGTTGCAACTCAGCGCTAAATCATCTCATGCTTGGTGTTAACTTCCGGGATACTTCAGCCAATGACTGGCTCCCTAGTCCTGATACGAAGAAGAAAAAAAAAATAACAACAGAATTTAAACAATACAAAAATATGACGATCATACTTTGTGTTTCTTCAGTATCACTAGTAACATCATCCATTTTTCAAAGAGGCTTGCCATGCCTGGATAGGGAATTTCTGATGCAGGACATGCATAACCTCCTAAGAATAGACAACAGGATAGATAACAGAGTATGGCGCTACCTTTGACCCATGATAATCAAGGGAAGCAACCCAATTTTTGCTTCACTATTTCCAAAACAACAACTGGCGGTTATACTAGTTTTACAAAATGTTGTCTTTTAAACATATGAAGCCCATTTTACATGTACATAGAACGAAGAAAAACATCTAAGGCCGCCACGCAACCTCGCAATGATGAATAGGGTGACACGTCCAATTGTATAGGCTTACGTGGTTTTACCGTTAAATTCATAGGCGTTACAGGAACTCATATCATTAGCTTCATCACACTATGATGACGATGGATCCTGCTTTTATGCTATAATTGTCTACAGACATCTTACTTTTGATAGTTACGATAGGGCACCATTTTTTTGCTTTCAAACTTTAATAAATGAGGAAAATTGTGGCCTTTTTTGAACAGTTTAGACATCCAGAAAAGTCCTGTCTACGAGGTATTGGACAGAGACTGACCATCTACTACTTCAACGCACATATCACGAGCCAGACTAATTCTAGATCAAAACTATTTTCACCTAATGACAGCAACCACATTATCATACCAATAATATGACTTAGCCTAAAGGCAACTTAAGTCTGATTTTGACTGGCTGTTAGACACAATAACTCACTCTGCTTCACAAAGGAAGTTGTGTAACTCATTACATGAAGCATCCGCCCATTGGTAGTCCAGACTCTGCCACAGTAGAAGACAGTCTTCACCTGGGTTGGCGAAAAGAAAAAAACACGAATAACAGTAACAACAGCAACAACATAACAACAATATAAATAATAATAATAATAATAATAATAATAATAGTAATAATAATAATAATAATGAAAATGCGGATATTATTCTCGTATACAAGCCTTTGCCTGTTTACATCATACTCCACAACATTATTATCCCAGCAGACCAGATCATTCTGTTCTCAACTCCCAGGGGGGCCATACAGTGCCGCTGCCATATACAGGTTCTGATCTCTAGCATTCTGACAATAACTTTCTTTGTCTATAGCTAGGTACTCAGATTTACAAACGGATGGACTGAGGATAATGTGAAGGAATACTTTCCAGAGGCATTTACGATATGAAGATAGCGGGGTGGGAATCAAACCCACGAACTTTAGATCATGAGTCCAACGCCGTCACCGTGAGGCCACCCTGCTCTATTGAGTACAAGGTATAAATCTTCATTACGTAGTCACTGGGTGGCAGCATGGCCTTGTGGCTTGTGAGTAGTTCTCAGAAAGTGAAGACTATCAGGACTGCGTTTGTGGGTTCGGCTTCCGAGCCGAGCGGTTTACATTACAGTGTCATTGGGAAAGACACTTCGCTTCTTTCCCCCACTCAACTCCGGTGTGAATGAGTTCCTGGCTTTAGAGCTGGGGGAGCGGTTATGGGAAGGGGGCAGGGACCAAAACGTTGCACCGCGGCGATCCTCAATAATTTTGTTATAGCTTCCACTCTTAATATTGTGTATTTATTTGTATAATATTACTTTCTGTGTTTATCTGTATTACCAATGAAATGTGTAATATTGTGAAATAGTTTCACTACGAGGTACATAAAAGACCTATATCATTTTCTTATATAAGTCTCGAAAAGGTAATTCAGAACCAGCCAGCTCGCTGCAAACAACTGACGAACAAACAACCAAATATTGATGGGAACAGTTAGCCATCAGATTCTCCGCGTAGGTAGCTGTTATAACGGGAGACAACGCAGGTACTGGAATACCACGAGTGCAATGATGCAATGATGCTATGAATGTGTATCTCACAAAAATGATTTAAAAAAAATCCTTCATACAAATCCGACAAGGTCTATATACCTAAATGTTAATTCTTACGTCTGCTTTATGTTTCTTAATTTTAAAATTCACAGAAATAAATCAGTAAGATGAATACCCTACCTGCATGAATAAACCATAGAAGAATGGCTGCCATAAACATAAAACTTATGATTATATACTCACAAATTACGTTCGATGACAGATGAAACCACAGAGTTCAGTGAAATTGTCTCTGGCATGCTTCAACTCACCATTGAAGTCATTCGGTTGACCATCCGCCCA
>JAWQUT010000747.1:143989-161841 GCA_033807755.1 Ellobium chinense
TCTGCTGAGTCTTCTGTAACGTAACCGCCCGGACTGGTGTATCCATTGATTGGCGTGTGGTATCATCTGTGTCGCGTGCGCCTTGCTTACGTCGTGACGTCACCGGGATAAGTATTTGTGTGCAAAAATGGGCCATTTCATTTCCAATGTAATCTTTTTTACACAAATTCTTGATAACACCAACATATTTCTGTGATCCCCTGGAATATGTGATATCAGGTATTTACTGTATTTTCATCGCATTGAAACTTTGCACGTTGCTAGTTGGCTGTTTCTTAAAAGGCTACGATAAAGAAACGATTTAAAACCAGCTAGTCTAGTACTTGAAACATCAAGACAAATCCATCCATCCACACTTAACTGAACCCAACTTCTTACCTCAGCATCCACCCAGGTCATGGGCGTATCCCCGAGACCATAACAGGCTCCATTGTAATAGTACCAGCCCTCATGGCATGGCTCACCTGCGTTTACAACACGACGAGATGGGTTATGATATCATCCGTCATCAAGTTGTCATAGTCTGTGGTGTCATGTCATCATCATCATCATTATCATCATCATCATCATCATCATCATCATCATCATCTTCATCAATGTCGTCGTCATTCTTACCACCATCGTTATTATCATCAGTTATAATTTCCATCACTGTACCGCATATGCCCATAGTATTTGCAAGCTATCCTATATTTTTGGGACAGGTGCCAAACATTTGGTATGCAGACTTACCCTAGTTTAAAATGCGTAACTGACTTTCCAAAAACAATGTAAAAAAAGGTTTCTTTTCTCATGGACATAACAGAAGCAGCATCAGCAGCGGCATCAGCAGCAGCATCAGTAGTAACAGCCGCAGCAGCAGCAGCAGCAGCAGCAGCAAGAAAACAACATTAGCAGCCGGAAACAGCAGCAACAATAGTAACATCCATATAACTATAGTATCAACTCTAGTAACAGCACCAATAATGGCAGGAGCAACAGAATCAGCAGCAGCAGTAACAACAACAACAACAACAACAACAACAACAACAACAACAACAGCAACAACTACAATAACATCGGTATCAGCAACAAATGCAGCAACTACAGTAGCAACAACAACAACAACAACAACAACAACAAAAACAACAACATTAATATCTACAACAGAAAAAATAAATTTAACATCAATATCAACATCAATAGCAGTAGCAGCAACATTATTGTCACCCTAACAACAACAAGAACATCAACAGAAGCGACAACAACAACAACAAAAACAACAACTACAACAACAACAACAACAACAACAACAAGAACAAAAACAGCAACAACAGCAACAACATAAACAGCAGCAGCATCACCATCGCGGCCACCACCACCACCACCAAAAACAACAGATGTCGTAGATAGCAGGCACAAAATAGCCCAACAAAAGCCTAGTGTAATCGATCATTCTTATGTCTCACCAAGAGCGACTGCCAAACCCAGAGCAAGAAGGAGCAGATTCTTCATCTTAACAGCACGGCCAAAACAGATTTGTATCGCTTCTTGTATATTCTGTTTGTAGATAATGTGAAGCCTTAGTACATTACGATTAATAGTTTGTGTTCACTTTTCACTCTCTCTCTCTCTCTCTCTCTCCGTCTCTAGCTCTCTCTATCTCTGTCTCAGCCTCTCTTTCTCACTCTCTCGATCTCCTTTTCTGTCTTTTTCCTTCTGTCTTAGGCTACTTTCCTGTCGTGACAGAACATATCTGTAAGATAAGTCAATTGAGGCCGAAGGTCAAGACAGTCAAATCCAGCCGATCAACCAACAAATGTTTTAAAAAACAATGTAAGTAGGAGAGTCACAGCTTATCTACGTAGAGAGAAATCCTTTAACCTTAGAGTGCGAAGGATAGCACGTATTGAGAAATGACATTCCATGTGGCATAACAATTATTAAGAAATGTGGAACAGACGATTGGGGCTTGGCTGATACAATATTTCCAATAATTTATTACATCATGTTACAAGTGCAATACTACAGTATATTACTATATTCTTTTTCCAAATAATCCCACACCTCATGATATTATAATAAAGCTAAGGTAAGGGGTCCCGTTTAAGTAGAGCCTATGTTATAAATGTCATTATGAGGACATAAAATAAGCCCTTACAATCTGACATGGCACCATTTTGTCGATGCCGAGTTGTGTGGTGATCCAGGTATTTTTATTAACAAATTTTCGTTTCTTTTAAACTGGCTGAGACAAACGTTGCTTATTCATCCTATAGGTCTAATAGAGCATACAAAAGACAGGCAGACCATTTTTGTCTGCCTGTCTATTTTATGCCCTATTAGTATTCAGGCATAGCGATGAAGAATGCTAGTTTCAGTAATGATAAATTCGCTTGAGAGAATGATGATGCCTACTTTTCAGGAAACTGAGTATAAAGCTGAGACCCAGCTCCCTGGCCTAGTCGTCGCCATGAAGACGTTAACTGGTCCAACTTTCAAATTAATGCTCCACTGTTTCCTTCAAGCAATGTCTCCTGTATGTGCAATACATCAATAATGAAGAGGACGATTTATCGGCACTGATATGGTATTTTGACCTCAGCTGTGTCTCTAGAGACATTGGAAGTACGTGTAGAGATTAGTGTTTCAGAAATACACAATGTGCAGCATGGCAGTTCAATCCAGGTCCCAAACAATGCTGCATGACATCAAAGGATTTCAACATAATTATAGCTCCGGGATATAATTGTATTTTACGAAGGTTTGTTTAAGGTACAAACTGAATTCTGCAAAAGTTAATGGTCGAATTTAAAGACATAACGAGCAGAATCCAGGTAGCAGCCTCGAAGACTATAAACCAAAGTGTTTGGCTGACCCTACTTGCATAATGAAAGAATAGTTAATTAGGTTCTAAACACTTTCTTGCAACAAAAAAGATCCGTCCAACACACACTTCTTCTGCAATGGTTTTCACCAAGCAATGTCAACCAAGCAAATCTGCGATGGCTCAGTATCCCAAGGTAACTGGCACCAACTATAACAGTCAAGGAAAAGTGCCAACTCTTTAACTATCTCAACATGCAGTTCAGAATGTGCTGGGGAACTAGAGTCCTCGAGACAATAGGCAAGAAGGAATGTGCAGAGAACCTAGAATCCCCGGATCAATAGCCAAGAAGGAATGTGTAGGGTAATTAGGAGTTCCTTGGGACAATAGGCAAGAAAGAATGTGGGACGTAACTATCATGACAATAGTCAAGAAGGAATGTGTAGAGTATAGTAACCTAGAGTGCCCGGGACACTAGCCAAGAAGGAATGTGTAGGGTGACCTAGAATATCCGGGACAATTAAAAGTCTGTAATAAAATCAGTTCATTCATATCTATTATATTCTTGGACGATTAATCGATGGTGTTTATAGTCCATAACAGTAACCTGTCCTATTCAAAGACTTCCAAACCACGCAAAAAATTGTCTTTTAGGAAGCCTTAGCCTACAATCTTATTTCTTCATTCCACCAATCTAAGGTGCCTTATTTAAAGGTTGCAGGGGCCAAATTGTAAAAGCCTCTTTGAGCGATTTAAAAAAATCAAAAACAATTCTCCTCGAACCACAGGAACCTTTCGAGATGGCCAAGGCTGTGCTCAAATTATATCCTGTTTCAGTTNGGGGGGGGGGGGGAATCCTTCGTTAAGATACACAATTTTGATTTTGTTGAAAATGGGCTAAAAAATTGGTCTTTATTTGCAAATCCCACGCCCTCACAAATGAAATTCGCTGAAGCCAGTGGGAAACACTGCCTGCTACAATAATTTTTTTCACAAATTCAAGACTGAATTTTGCAATTTCTGCGGTGTGGTTTCTTGTTATACTATTATTTCCACACAACTATTTCCACGGCATTTTACCAACGGCCCTGTGTCGCAGGAGGATGTGTTAAGAATCAACGGAAGTATATATACTAAAGAAAGAGGCACAATATATCTTATACTCTGCCACTATTGACTTTGACGGTTCAATTTTTTTGTTTGACCAATTAGGCTCCTGCTACCTTTAATTAAAGTGCCCTCTGCCGTAGGCAAAGTCCACACGTTAATGAACAGTACTGCGTTGACTGCAGTGGACACTGCAAAGAGAGTCTACCGTGGTTACGCAATGCGGTATTTAACATACGGATTAAGAATACTTGAGAGTCTCCAGTGGTTACCGCAATGCGTTAATTGACATAACGATTATGGATACAGCGAGTGGAGTCTGCGGTAGCCTTATTCTGATATTTTAGCCACATTTGCTGGTGAATACGTTAAACATACAGCATTACCTAGACTGCGAATTCCGGCAAAGCATTGATACTTTCACCATTACTGAACACTCCAACAAGAGGGGGATATAGGCTAATTCACGTTCCTTCGAATGTTGTAGGAAAGGTGTTTTAACACAGGGGAGAAAAAACTCCCTTCATAGCAACGCCAGGTATAATTATTGAATTATTTCCCTTCGTATCATTTCCTGTGTGGCAATTTCGACATATTACCGTATTTCACACTCCCAACCAAACCGCTGCCGTGTTAGTTTTCATTATCAAGGCTGCTATCAATTGTATGCACCTGTCGGATAACCATTATTCTATCGTCTGACTCTCGAACGATACTGTAGCCACATATGTAAAATAAGATATTTTTATATAACATTCTATAGCATATGCCGTAGACTAGTTCAAGTTCGCACCCTTTGTTAAAACTTTGATACCGTCTTCTAGCATCAGGGTTGCCAGGCTGATTTGCCATTTCACTAACAACTAAATTGCAGCATTAACAGTGTCGAAACTGCGACAATATATCCTCTAGGTCTTTGGCACCTATTGTTTTTTCTTCTTTTGGCCCTATTAACATTTTATGTTATTCTACACTGTGATTTCGGGAAATTTCTGCCACGGAGGTTAAAGTACTTCTTTTGCCCGTTCTTTTAACGGGAAGAAAAAAAGGGGTCAACGCCCAAAAGTTATCTCAAATGTCTTTCGGAAAAGGTCACCTCGAATTCTGATTTGTTCCCCAATTTTTCATGTGGCTGGTTTTGACCGCATGCAAATACTTAGACCTACACACTTTATTTTTATATCTAGAAGGTCAAATTGTACCTGAAATTTAAAAGTTGGATTCATTATTTAGATCACAGGTCATTTTACATATTTCTACACCGTGACACTGGCTGGCAGGGCTCCCACAAAAGGGGATTTTATATATTATCGGATTAATTGGGTTGTACACAGTGAGTGATTTGCCCCTCTAATAGGTGCTAAAAATCTATAATATTCTGTTACAATGGGGAAGTGCTAATAAGCTAAAAAACTGCACTTAACAGGACGTCTTTCAGTGCGTTTCTCCCAAAAGCCTACTGTTTGGTAGATTGATTTGTGTCCTTTTTCCCTTTTTCTAAATGGTACTAATGCTCTCGATGTGTTCACACATTTTAAAAGCTTACAAGGAGTTTGGCATAATATTTTCTGTTAACTGGTTTGCAATGGGGCAGATTTAGCAGTCAATAGGGCGATCTTGGCATCCCCCCTCTTCCACCCCAAAGAAAAAAAACTTGATGTTAACAGCATATGGGACGACTTTCTGGGCTGACTGCGATGAAGGAGGATGAAGGCCCCTGCCACAAAATCTTCGATTCTTGGTCACAATGACGAAGCTAGGCCTCGTCCATGATCATTAGATGGCTAAGANTGTTAAGAATCAACGGAAGTATATGTACTAAAGAAAGAGGCACAATATAGCTTATACTCTGCTACTATTGAGTTTGACGGTTCAATTTTTTGATTGACCAGTTAGGCTCCTGCTACCTTAAAGTGCCCTGTGCCGTAGGCAAAGTCCACACGTTAATGAACAGTACTGCGTTGACTGCAGTGAACACTACAAATGTTTCGAGAGTCTACCGTGGTTACCGCAATGCGGTAGTTAACATACGGATTAAGATTACTAGAGAGTCTCCAGTGGTTACCGCAATGCGTTAATTGACATAGCGATTATGGATAAAGCGAGTGGAGTCTGCGGTAGCCTTATCCTGATATTTTAGGCAAATTTGCTGGTGAATACGTTAAACATACAGCATTACCTAGACTGCGATATCCGGCAAAGCATTAATACTTTCACCATTACTGTGCGCTCCAACAAGAGGGGGATATAATTCACGCTCCTTCGAATGTTGTAGGAAAGGTGTTTTAACACAGGGGAGAAAAAAACTTCCTTCATAACAACGCCAGGTGTAATTATTGAATTATTTCCCTTCGTCTCATTTCCAGTGTGGCAATTTCGACATTACCGTATGTCACACTCCCAACCAAACCGCTGCCGTGTTAATTTTCATTATCAAGGCTCAATTGTATCAATTCCCCTCAATTGTATGCACCTGTCGGATAACCATTATTCTATCGTCTGACTTTCGAACGATACTGTAGCCACATATGTAAAATAAGATATTTTTATATAACATTCTATAGCATATGCCGTAGACTAGTTCAAGTTCGCTCCCTTTGTTAAAACTTTGATACCGTCTACTAGCATCAGGGTTGCCAAGCTGATTTGCCATTTCACTAACAACTAAATTGCAACATTAACAGTGTCGAAACTTCGACATTATATCCTCTAGACTATAGGTCTTTGGCACCTATTGTTTTTTCTTCTTTTGGCCCTATTAACATTTTTTGTTATTCTACCCTGTGATTTCGGGAAATTTCTTCCATGGGGGTTAAAGTACTTCTTTTGCCCGTTCTTTTAACGGGAAGAAAAAAAAGGGGTCAACGCCCAAAAGTTATCTCAAATGTCTTTCGAAAAAGGTCACCTCGAAGTCTGATTTGTTCCCCAATTTTTCAGGAGGCTGGTTTTGACCGTGTGCGAATACCTAAGCCTACACACTTTATTTTTTAGAAGGTCAAATTGTACCTGACACTTAAAAGTTGGATTCATTATTTAGATCACAGGTCATTTTACATATTTCTACACCGTGACACTGGCTGGCAGGGCCCCCCAAAAAGTGGATTTTATATATTATCGGATTAATTGGGTTGTACACAGTGAGTGATTTGCCCCTCTAATAGGTGCCAAAAATCTATAATATTCCGTTACAATGGGGAAGTGCTAATAAGCTAAAAAAACTGCACTTAACAGGACGTCTTTCAGTGCGTTTCTCCCAAAAGCCTGCTGTTTGGTAGATAATATATATGTGATTTGTGTCCATTTTCCCTTTTTCCAAATGGTACTAATGCTCTCGATGTGTTCACACATTTTAAAAGTTTACAAGGAGTTTGGCATAATATTTTCTGTTAACTGGTTTGCAATGGGGCAGATTTAGCAGTCAATAGGGCGATCTTGGCATCCCCCCTCTTCCACCCCAAAGAAAAAAAACTTGATGTTAACAGCATATGGGACGACTTTCTGGGCTGACTGCGATGAAGGAGGATGAAGGCCCCTGCCACAAAATCTTCGATTCTTGGTCACAATGACGAAGCTAGGCCTCGTCCATGATCATTAGATGGCTAAGAACGTTATCTCTTTGAACTTTGAACTTACTAATGAAAGTAGTTTACTCTCGTTCTCATTTGTTCACGTGTGAAAATTCTTATCACTCACATCTTGCTGACGTTGCTTCTGTGAAGTTTTCCACGCATGATTCTGAAAACTGACCTTTTTTCTCAAATTTTACCTCTTTAACATTATTTCTACAGTCACTTTTCGTTCTTTGGACACAGGTCTTTTCACTTTCTTGATATTTTGTGATGTAACTTTACTGTGAGGTCGCGCAGGTCATGGGCTGTCACAAGCTTTATAATGGCCACATTTGGATTATTGGCAGCAGTGTTTGATAGTTGGTAGTAAAGAGAATGCAGCGAGAAATACTGGTTCCATATTACTGTATGTTTATTATGAATTTTTCTGTCACAAAAATAGATATTTGATAACAGCATGCCAAATAAATCAGATGTTTCTATTTAGAAAACAATCGCAAGGGTATATTTTTTTTCTTTTCAGTAGGTCATGTTATGGAAGTCAGCACTGTGGGAAAATCCCAGAATATGTTTCTTCTATATAGTATACAGATGCTTGGCTGTCAGCACCCCCGCTTTCAAATCTGTAGCTTGACCCTTTCATACTCAGGCCAGATACTTTCTGATCCACCACTGGAGATACATCCTGCCTCACGTAGTTGTTAAATCCCTCCAGCAAACTCATCACGAAGAGTAACTTTTAAGTCGCTTTATATTGCGGATATGTATGTATGTATGTATGTATGTATGTATGTATGTATGTATGTATGTATGTATGTCTGTGTGTGTGTGTGTGTGTGTGTGTGTGTGTGTGTGTGTGTGTGTGTGTGTGTGAGGTGAGTGGGAGGGCTAGATTTCCGCGATTTTGACGTCTCATAGCCACAACAAAATCCCTCACTAACCTGATCTCCGACAACACATGTAGTCCAAGACGAGTATAGATGAATTGAGTTTTGTCAATTGTCGAAGATCTTAAGACAAGTAATGTAATGTTAAGAAAACAAAAGGAATAAAGCATATAAAGAAAGATAAATTGTCTGAATAAGATTTCGTTGGGAGATAAAAATGTCATGAGCAGAGACCTACGACATTTAAGTATTGAGGATTTATTTAGTTCCATAGATGGATAGTTTGGACGGCTAGCCACTAGTCTAGAGATATCGTGACCTGAGAATAACAATGTACTATCTACCATATTTGCGAAACTGAGAAAATTGAATTTGAAAAACGTGGAGAGGTGCCAAGATCTTTGGATTATGCTACTTGCACAATAATTTTGTTTTGTTTTGTGTCTCTACTGATCCTGACTACTAACCCAAAGTGATTTTTAAAAAATTTTGAATCATTTTCTCTTTGAAAAATTAGATGTCAAATTTTCAGATAGAACATTGTTTTTCTCAAACCTGTGACACTGCTCAGAATAACAATGTTCCTATCTGAAATTGTCAGAGTTTATACAACAGAGGCCTACCTGAATATAATATTTCTTTGATAAAGGTGTGAAACGATGTAATGCCAGTCCTCTTGAGTGTAGAAAGGAGTTAACGAGAATTGATCTTGGTAATTTTCTTCGATTTAATACGACATCAGTCAGAATTTTTGCATTATGCTGTTTCAAAACCAAAGTGTTTTTTGTTTTTGGGGAGGGGGGTACTCCCAAGTTTTAATTACCAATAGTTATTTTAACAACACAACAAAGAGAAACACAAAATCATCATTATAATCATCCATCACCACTACCACCACCACCACCACCATCACCAATGACACCACTACTTCCAACACCATAAGAAGTTAGAAAGAATGGGAAAAAAAATCTGACCAAGATCATAACTTATTAACAATGACAAAATTACCAGGTAACAGCAACACTATAACACTATTACTTTTATATGAAACAAAAATCTTTATTTTGGTACAAGAATGTTTCATATTACACCTATTATGAATCAGATCTTTCTTTATAGTAGTGGGGGCTAAACAGGGAAACAATCAAACAAAAAAATAGCAAGGAAACCTCCATTAGAATATGGAATCTTTCATTCCCCTTTCCCACAAAACTCTCTCTCTCTCTCTCTCTCTCTCTCTCTCTCTCTCTCTCTCTCTCTCTCTCTCTCCTGCCGTGACCAAAAAAGCTGGAAAAGGTGATATAATCCATCTACACAAAACTATCACACAATTATACCCTAAGTAGCATAAGCTCACGGTGAAGAAACAAGAAACTTGACCAAAAAAAAAAAAGGAGAAAGTCATACAATATCAAACAAGATTGACGTAAGCAATACGATGCATTTTCTACATCCCACACAAACCAGATCCAAGGAGACCTGACACATCAGTAAAATGTTTTACTGTAGCAAAACAGTGGAAAAGTAATATCGAAACGTCCAATAGAGTAAGGGTTTGAAATCTTTAATTTAATGGTGCAGGTTCCAGTGTGGTTGCCTTCTTTGTCTTACTCTTGACAGAGGTTCGAAGATTTTTTTCTGGCTTTCTAATGTTCGCAATAGTGAACCTGGATTCTGCATGGCTCAGTTTAAACTGCACTGTGGGTTCTTGTGTAAGTCTCAGTACTGAGAGTTTTGAGAAAGGGACTTTTTCATATTGGAAAAAATCTGCGCATGCCTTGAAATTTTTGAAATCTTCAGATTTCATCTGTACAGTTACATATGTTTTTTTTCCTGTTCACCTTTCTCAAAACCCTCAGCAAGGACACAGGAGAAAAGATCTCATTGGTTCTCAGGACTTTCTCTATGTTTAAATGCATGTTGTCCACGACTTGGACACATGAGTGTCCTGGCACACTAAAATTCATGGTTACAGATTCAATGCCAGGATGTTTAGACAAAAAGTCCTACATGGCGAAGGCCATGATTGAGATCCTGTTCTGAGGCACACATGAGTCACTCCGTGTGACAATGNTCCTCGAACCGCGCGCGCTTCGAAAACGGCTACCGACGTCGGATCGCCATTACCGGAACTCTGATCTGTACAATTACATATGTTTTTTTTTCCAGTTCACCTTTCTCAAAACCTTCAGCAAGGACACTGGAGAAAAGATCTCATTGGTTTTTCAGGACTTTCTCTATGTTTAAATGCATGTTGTCCACAACTTGGACACATGAGTGTCCTGGCACACTAAAATTCATGGTTACAGATTCAATGCCAGGATGTTTAGACAAGAAGTCGTACATGGCGAAGTCCATGATTGAGATCCTGTTCTGAGGCACACATGAGTCACTCCGTGTGACAATGCTTTTGATGTCAGGGTGAGCTGAAATCACCTTTTCCAGCAACTTAGTCACAGCAGATGCTAGGTCATTCCCTGCCCTTCCAGACATGCACTCTGGCCGAATAATACAGTATCCTTGCTTTTCCCTTGAACAGTGGGCAGTTAAATTGTATACATTCAATTTTCTTTTGTAGAAAAAAGAGCTGATAACTGCTCTGGGTAGTAATATAACATTTTGCGGATCAAATCTGACAGTTACACTGTCGGCAGTATCAGCTCTTTCTTCATTATCTGAGGCAAGCCTCATAGCATTCTTATTTTCAATGTGTTTAATGTAAGTTTCTTCCAGATCAGAAGACAGTATGTTTTGCTCTTGTGCAACCTTCACAGATTGGCACAAGTCCCTTCAGTCAGTTTTCCTAACATGAAAATCAATATTGAACTGTGTGTCTGTAATAAGACTCTTTGACAGGTGTTACTTCTTCATTGGTGCACATGTCGACATACAGTTCGTACATTTTGCGCGAATTGAGGGTCTCCTCTAAATACTCTTTCTGTGTCGTTTTTCTACATTAGTGTGATGCCATACAAGGAAAACGGTTGATATGTTGCATTACTCTTTCTTTGTCATCTAATGGCACAATCATTTTTTGCATGCTTTCCCCTTCCATCATTTTTTGGGGGTATTTGTTATTCCATTCTGTTTATTGTGGGCATGGTACACCATTTGCTGGCTAACTGACAGGGTGCCAAGGTAGAAATCCTTGCAAACTCTAACCCTGTTCCCCAAAACCACAAAGTAAGATAAAAATGACCGTGCTCTTCTGGAGTTTGGCTTATCAGTTACGGTTGGACGTTGTTTTTCGACGAATGTCGAAGTCCTGAGGATAAATGGATGTTTATTATCATAGCTGAGGGAGTAAAAGTTAGTGAAAATTGCCTCCCTTTCAGCTGCTATAATGTTCTGAGAACATTTAACTTTACACTGTGTACCACAATCTTTTAGTGATTTTATGGTCTTTACCGGAACAGTTTTGTGTCGCATGCTGACATATTCTTTTTCAGCACAAGTGAGTTTTTAACGCTTTGCACGTTTCCAGTTCTCTTGATTTCGGATGCGCATTCTCGTCAGCTTAGATGGTGCCAGGGGCGCTGGTTGTAATGGCGCCTGGAACGCTGGCTGGATTGGTGCCTGGGGCGCTGGCTGCGATGGTGCCTAGGGTTCTGGCAGTAATGGTGCCTGGGGCGCTGGCTGTACTGGTGCCTGGAACGCTGGCTGCGATGGTGCCTGAGACGCTGGCTACAATGGTGCCTAGGGCTCTGGTTGTACTGGTGCCTGGGGCGCTGGCTGTACTGGTGCCTGGGGCGCTGGCTTTACTGGTGCCTGGGGCGCTGGCTGCGATGGTGCCTGGAACGCTGGCTGCGATGGTGGCTGGGGCTCTGGCTGTAATGGTGCCTGAGGCGCTGGCTGTACTGATGCCTGGAACGCTGGCTGCGATGGTGCCTAGGTCTCTGGCTGTACTGGTGCCTGGGGCGCTGGCTGTATTGGTGCCTGGAATGCTGGCTGCGATGGGTGCCTAGGGCTCTGGCTGTAATGGTGTCTGGGGCGCTGGCTGTGATGGTGCCTGGGGCGCTGGCTGTGGTGGTACCTGGGGCAGCGATGCTGCACATTGTTTCCTATTATCGGGTCTCACAGGTGATGGGGGAATTCTGAAAATTGAATGCACAAAAAATGAGGAATTAGTAGGTAGTAATGGTTTTGCGCTTGATGGTAAGTCAAGCCGTTTAGTAATAATATACTAAAACTGAATTATACAACATTGCATTTTTGTGGTCACTACTCCATTTTATTACAAAATAAATGAGAGATAAGTGTAAAAAAAATTATATTAATTTCACATCTAATAATTTAAGTACACTGGCGTTTTTGTGTGTTGTACTCAAACCTACAAATCATAAGAATTTGACAGCATAATACCAAGGAAAAAAATAAAGGGGAGCAATTTTCATTCGAGACGCTCAGACTTGGAATGTGCGCAGGTCTTCCCCAATTTAGATTCCTTTCACTTTGGCATAATGCTTGGCATCCGATGTGGCACATGGCAGTCTTTCCTGACATAAAATGACTTAGATGATTTATAAATAAAATTTTATAACTAGAATAGGTTGGTTATCACCTTGGTCACAATATTTGGTTGAAATCGACAATCGAAAAGATCTAGATCTAGTTGAAATGAAGTGAAGACAGTGTCATTTAGAGAAGAAGCTCTGTATGGCCACTCCCTACCTACACCTAAATGAAGGATTTTTGGGCATAGGACCATGAGAGTGTGTCCATTTTAAATACAGGGGTGGCTTTATGAAATTTGTATCCCCATGTAGGGCTTGTCATAGGCCCAATGTTGTGACTCTGTGAGATGCAATCTTATCTCCATATGAAACAGAATAGTAGATCAAGATCTAGATCTGTATTTGACAGAATGAAGAGCAAATGAAGTGACTGAAAATTCCATTTAATTCGTTGAATTGTTGTGTTTAGTGCATCCACAATCGACTGGCTCACCATTATGCAATAAAACCTTAAACTGGCCAAAATCCTAATCTTAATCTAAATCTTAATTCTAACATAAAACCCACAAATCTAAAACAGACCTTTAATTCTAATGGTTTTGTAACTGGCTGGGATCTCACATGGAAATCCTCTTTAAGATCTAGCCTATGGACTATAACGAGAATCTAATTCAACTAGACTAGATCTAGAGTAGACGAGATCTGTTTTCCTCTGCTCATAGAGAGCTGTGGGCGTTGGTGAGCATGGTTCAATTGTAGTACTGGTAATCTTTAGTGGACCAAAACAATTGGAATATAATAATCTCGACTAGTCTAGTCTAGAATCTAGTGATAAACTTACATCTCATCACTTGATGTGTCAGATAGACTATCACACCTTAAGGGATAGTACGTCTCATCATCACTGTCATCAAAAAAATGATGAAGATGATTCAGATTCTTCGGATTCCGATGATTCTTCATCAAAAAGTCGCCGTCGTAGCCTGTCTGCCATTCTCTGCTGGGGGGTTGCCAGACTGTTCTTCGAGGCGGAGCCGAACACGAACAAAAAAAAAAAAATCCGAAAAATAGCCAAACCATAATAGAGGTTAGCTGCGATTCAGGACAAGAAATGAACTCTAATCTGACTATGCAGCAGATCATGGTGGGTTTTATGATATCAAAAAAATGTGTTTACATATCCATGAGCAAGATAGGAAGACTGTTTAATATAATTATTTGGAAGCTGTTCGGGATCGTTTTTTGAGTTTCATGTGGTCCTCGGGCCTTCATCTGATGATAATCATTAATTGGACAATTTTACTTTGGCTTAGGTAATAGCCATGAATTTAAGTGCAAATGCGCATATTGTCCTCTGGAGCCATGAACAAAGAGCCATAGAGCCAAATAGTTCCTTTGGAACCAAGGGGTTTCAAAAAGAACCAAAATCCTGGGATTCCACTCCGAAAGTGCCAGATCTGGCAACCCTGCTTTGTTGACATTCTAGTACCGCGCATTTGATTGGCTGAAAAGTGTTTACTGAAATAAAAAAAGCTTCATCCTGATTGATCCATAGAGATATAACATTGTTAAAGTAAATTTTCATTTTGACTGTCCACCTTTGCATAGGCTGAAGTCAGATAGAATATTGTTAACCTAAAATATCAGTTAAACTAATGTTGTTCTCAACCTGTGGAGTCAAAAGCAGATAGAACTTTGTTATTTTGAGAAATGCATGGAAAGTTGGTCGCATAAATGTTTCATCTTTACTGAGCATATTAAAGATGAGTGAGAAATGGTGTTATAAAGGAACATAACTCATTTTTTCATAGTTTGTTAGATTGTTATTCTCAGGTCACGATATGTCACTTAATGTCACTTACAGCTTCCTGGAGACCATGTGGTTAAATGAGGAATATTATGGCTGGTAAGTTCAAATAGCGGTTATTTTTTATAATCATCTTACGGGCTGGCAAAATCATGTCTTATCACAATCCCATACCACACTCGCTAAGTTTACCATTACATAAAAAGCAACTTCAACCACGCAATATTGATAAAAAGCGTCGTCGTGGAAATTTTTTTCATTTGAAATTCTATGTGTGGTATATTTGGCCTATACAGAATCGCATTTCGCAATCTCGTCGCAGGCAGGTAGTCAAGCAAAAATATATAGTTCAGAACACATTGTAGGAAGTAAGGGTAGCAGGTTAAAAAAGGCTCAAGGTTTATCACGCAAAAGGCTACAGCCCGAGCGTTTTTTGGGAAGGATGCGGAAGTAATGAAAAGCTGAAGAGCTCCCGGTGGCGGAACGTCTTTTCCATTTCTTTCTTTCACATTAAGTTCTACACATACATTAAGTCGTTATGTACATCAAACTGCTAGGCCCAACATCCTGAGTGCAAATTTGTCAAGATATTTAGCTACTAGAATAATAAATGAGAAATTTGAAAAGGAGAAGTCGATTGCAAGGACTTGTACATTGTAAGCATACGTAGTTGGCATATTTTGAAATTTCAGTGTAGTAGTACTTCTTGTGTAAATTTCTATTATAGCGTACATGGCAATGAAATCGCTGACATCTTGGCAGGGCAGGCTGGGCCGGGTGCAGATTGAAGCACTATCCATTAGGATAAAGCAAGAGATCATCAGGGAACTGAAAAAAAAAATCAGGGAAGAATGATAGAAGACCTGAAGTTGCAACCATGGCTGTCCGGTCGTCGTGTAAATAAACAACGATTACTTTTCACTTTCCTTCTTTGTAAATGGCTTGACCGTTAGTCCGGAAAATTCAATAATTCGCGCAAATACACGGGAACCAAAAGATTCGGATTAATGAGACCCGACTGTATGATTGTAGCGATACATTTCTCAAAAGAAAGCTTTTTTAGAAGCATCTGGCTGTAAACCCGGAAGTATACCTTCTTAAACCCACCCTCACCGTTATCTTCCCCAGATACCCGTCCGTAAAGAATCAGAGGTTGTTAGGCTGCAAGTCTTTATTTGGAAAAAAAATATATTTATAAAGCGATCATCAGACGCAGGCACGTGATACGAGGAGTGAGGCTCGTGCTGACTTTTTACAGGCAGTACAAGCAGATCTGGTAACTTCAGCAACGTATAAGAATACTTACAGCTTGCTTTGACTTAAGAGGTAAGTACTGATTGCCCACTGTTTTTGGTTGGGATAGACAAGGCGATGTATTTTAAAGTTCACCCTTGTGTATATTCGTAAATGTTTGTGTCTGCTTCTCTGTCTGTCTGTCTGTCCGTCCGTCCGTCCGTCCGCCCGTCCGTCCGTCCGTCCTTCCGTCCTTCCGTCTGTCCGTCCGCCCGTCCGCCCTCCCGCTCGCCTGTCTGCCTGTATGTCTATTAATGGAATTGAATTTTATGCTCATACCACGAAGCAACAAATAATCTGCGTAGAATTTGTTCAATGTATTGTGCGTAATGTCTAGTTTAACCGGTCAATAATTTATAGGTTACCTTGGAATCATGCCATTTGACCTCTGCGAAGAAAAGTATTTTTTTTTGAAGGCTCACCATTTCATAGGTTGTGAGCATACGGGATTGTACACAGCACGACATTGTAAATTATCATGTTGACACATCGATATTATTGCTTTCTATGAAGACGTACTGGATTTAGGTGTCCTTACAATTAAGGACGGAGCAGCTGAAAATGGGTTGATACTGAAAACATGTTGAGTTTGGTTGTACATTTTCTGACCCAAAATTAAGTCTCCAGTCCAAGAGCCAATGTCCTAGCCTCCTTTGATATGCCTTTCGTTGTTAAAGTGGTCCTTACCAAGTCCATGCAATCATTTTGTTGCAATTTTTTTCAAAACATTGTTTTCACTCTTCTAAAGTTGTTTTTTGAATCTTCAAAGTTTACCAAAATATTTCCTTGCATATATGAAGATGCAATTCATAATTGGGGTCACATCATCGACTGGCTGCTGGTAAACGCAAAACATAACATCAAGGATCTAAGGATTGATGATAAACTGATGTCCGATCATAATGTCATTTCTTTCCGCCTTGACATTGTTAAACCTCGGATTAGAAAACATCACAGTGTTTCTAGAAAATCTCCGGACAATAGACCCTCTTAAAAGGTCGGCAGAAATTACATCATCACTAAAGGACATAAAAAATGATGACGAGCTAATAACAGCATTCAACAAACACATGCGACTGATCTTGGATAACCACGGCCTTCGCACATCACGGCTAGTATGTCAACGTGCCTCATCGCCATGGATGTGCCTTGAGATCAAAGCCGCAAAGCAACACCGTCGTCAGTCAGGCAGAAAGGATTTGGAGGAAGTCATGTCTCACTGTTGACAGACAGAGATCTACGCTCGAGCCAGTTTTGACTTGAAAGTAGGACATGCACGTCAAAAATAATTTTCCGTTTTTCAATACTTTTTCTCTCTAAAAATTTTGCGAAGAAAGAGCATCATTCTGTTATCGTGCGCGTATGTAATATGACGCAATAAGGAGAGCTAGAGTCACCAGGTTTGGCCCTTGCGTCCATAATCATTCCCCTTCTCCGATCAGCAGAAGCCTGTGGCAAAAACGCTGACGTCACTTAATATGTTCCAGCAGCCACACACACACCTCTATCTGACAATGTATTATTGAGCTTTTAATTAAGGTTCTGGTATTCCAAATTCAAATGTAAAGTTTGATAGTGTAAGCCAGAAAAAATTCTGCACTTTTAGTGCCTCAGCATGATTTCGTTTGGTATATCCACTGTTCACAGAGGAATTAAAACATGCATACCAACATGCTATCACCCGTCCGCAGAGCACTGGCTAGACAGCTTGGCCATGTGGCAAGAACGTATCTGACGTAAGCTTATAGCCGCCACGCGCACAGTGGTTATAACAATTCAGACTTTAGATAATGTAACCCTGTGGGTTGTCTGGGGCCAGCAGAGGCGTTATATCATTATGATAGACGCTTGAAAGACTGTTTTATTGGAATAATAGGGTATCGTATGATTTGATATGGTCTGTAGGACGGTGCAGTCTTTCTTTAAGAC
>JAWQUT010000747.1:184808-196012 GCA_033807755.1 Ellobium chinense
AAGGAGAGGTGGCAACAGTAAAGACTTTCATTGGCACAATATAAAGAATATAAATTTGTGAACTGATATCAAAGATCGTTTCATATGTCAAAGATAGTAATTGCCATGAATTTCACACTTGTTTTAACAGACAAAGTTGCCCCACATTAAAGCCTCCCATACAGCACTATTGATACGTATATTTCGCATTCTATCCATTTGCAGAGCCCAGACCGAGGTTTGAATGTCGTGCTAACACACCACTAGACGTATCGTCACCTTCCATCATCTCCCTTTCACCAAAATTTGCATGTAAGTTTAGGTGCCAAATACATTACGTGACATAAAAATGTTTATGTTTGTCAATGGCCTTATCAGTAGGAGAACAAGGTATTCCTCTGTCACTGACATCGAGGTGCTGGGCGGGCTTGATTTATGTGAGAGTAAACAAAAAATGGAAAGTGACGTTATTTGAAAGTTAATACTAGACACTCCTTGGAATAATGTTTTTTTCAGGATCAGTACAATAATGCAATGTGTTTAACAATGTTTGAAATAACTTTGCGATTTCGGTTGTTGTTGTTTTGTGCGATGCCTTATTGTGGAGCAGATACTTAAAAATCGTGTTCTTAGTTGAATCGGTCACCAGAAAACACTACTAAGCGAAGACATGAGCTTAGAAAAGCCTTGAGTCGACATATATTGTCTGTGAACTATAATAACACGGATCTTAACACATCGGTTCAAATCTCGTAATTGCACTATAAGCAACAGATGTGTCGAAAACTCATGTTAGAGCGATAAAAATGCGGAATACTTTTTCTGTCTTACACACATTTTGAATTTGGATGACCGAAACCTTACCTGAAAGCTAAGTAATACATTCTCTGTTAGAAGTGTCTGTAGCTGTTGGGACACATGTGGCATCATTATGTTTTGCACAAGCCAGTGCTAGGTTTGTGACACCTATTAGAAGGGCAAATCACTCATTGTGTACAACCCAATTAATCCGCTAGTATATAAAATCTCCCTTTTTTGGGGCCCTGCCAGACAGTGTTAGGGTGTAGGAATATTATGTAAAATGACCTGTGATCTAAGTAAAGCATCCAATTTTAAAGTTTCAGGTACAATTTGAGCCTTCTAGATAAAAAAAAAATGTGCGGGCCTATGCATTCGCACGCGGTCAAAACCAGCCAAATGAAATATTGGGAATCAAATCAGAATGTGAGGTGATCTTTTTCGAAAGACATTTGTAAAAAATTCTGGGCGTTGACCCCCCCCCCCCCTCTTTTTCTTCCCNCCCTTTTTCTTCCCGTTAAAAGATCGGGCAAAAGAAGTACTTTAACCTCCATGGAAGAAATTTCCCCAAATCACAGTGGTATATGTATAATAACACAAAGTGTTAATAGGGCCAGCAGAAGAAAAAACAATACGTGTCAAAGATCTGCTACTGGCGCAAGGAGAATAACTCTTGACGCAAGGGCCAAATCCCAGTCACTAGATCCATCATTATTGAATCAGTAATCTTTCTTCGTGTGCAGTGAGCACGACAGGAAATTGGTAAAGAAAAAGGGATTTTAAAAACGGAACTTTTTTTTTAACCTGCACGTCATCTATCTTTAAACATTCTGCTGATTCGCTTTAGGTATTGCAAACATTTGCATTTTTTGATATTCAGTTCTAGTGCAATGATAGAAAAACTGACTACTCACGTATCTCTATGCCTTAGATTGTTTTAAAAACTGCTTAGACAGGAACTGAATATTTGGAAGTTTTTTGGTTTATTAAAAAAAAAACAACAACCTACAACCACATAGAAATATGATTTTTTTAGTTGCTAGAGACCTTGTGAGGACACGAATGCTGTGTACTTTCTATTTCCTTCGACAGTCGGCCCCAATTCAGGAACAGCTGAATCCCCAGATGGAAATGAATTCAGTTTGTGCCCTTCGGAAGCGAACCATCTCAAGACAGTCACGTGCAAGGTGCCATTTGATCACGTGGTACCAAACGTTTCCTTCAGCCTCACCGATAACAGTATCGAGGTCGGGGAGCTGCATCAGGGGAATCTGATTTCAAGCTTCTTTGTTTCTAACTTCCAATTTAGACCATCTGGGGGAGGACCTCATCACATTGTTTGCAAGGCCCAAAACTCACTTTTCCCGGAGATAAGTAGGGAACTCAGTTACGAGCTGGACGTCAGAGGTATGTTTTCTTGTCAATAGGCGCCATTACTATGCTTTGGTGATGGGTCACTAGTTCCTGTCTAAGCTCTAGAGAGTGCAAAATGTATTGGAAGGAAGACTATGTATAATGAGTACATTAAATGAGGATTTCTTTCTTTAACTAGCTTCATTTAAAATAGCACCCTGTTAAAAAAATAATCACCTCTTAAGCATTGTTCGAGCTGTTATCTCAGAGCTCGAGAATTCAGTTGTCCTGGGTAGGTTACTCCAATTAGCGACACGTTTTCACTCTCCGCATGGTAGCTCAGTCGATAGAGCGACCAAATATCGCCCGGGATGTCTCAGGTTCCATCCCTGGTCAGGTGGCTATTTTTGCCATCTTTGTCCTTTATTCGTTTTCCTTGTAATTTCTTCTCGTAATATTTTGATATATTTATTTATTCATGCATTTAATTTGGTCTCACTTTCTCTTCTCATGCACACCATGCTTTTCTGCTTAGTGCGTTTATTCGGTAACCAACGATAGTCTTGCGGTCGGTGTTTTCTCAGAATGATTTGAAATGCCACTAGGAAAGCATATTTGTTGTCTTCATATTTTCTTAATGGAATCCTTGTTACTGTCCAATCCGTGTTTCTGTCTCAGAACCTCCATCGTCAGCACCGATTATAACAGTCTCTCGAAGCCAGTCAGTCGAGGGAGACAAGACTGTTACTGCCATGGAAGGAACCAAGGTTACTGTTACTTGCCGAGTTGATGGTGGTGTTCCACCAGTTAGTGAAATCACCGTGGTTTGTGGTTCAAGGTCAACTAAAGTCCAGAATAAGATAGCGGCATTGGATTTGGAGATCACGAAAAGTTGGGATGGACAAATCTGTTTGTGCAGTGCACGTCATGTCTCTGGATGTTATGATAAGGAGTCTGAAATTGTATTTCGGGTTCCAGGTAAAACACCACCACTATACTTTTATGACCAGTTAGGTCAAAACTAGGTTGACTGAGAGTTGAGGGGCCTTGAGACTAGATTTAAGGAATCGAGTATCCTTCTAAGAGAAGGAGAGAGAGAGAGAGAGAGAGAGAGAGAGAGAGAGAGAGAGAGAGAGAGAGAGAGAGNGAGAGAGAGAGAGAGAGAGAGAGAGCGAGAGAGAGAGAGAAAGAGAGAGAGAAAGAGAGAGAGAGAGAGAAAGAGAGAGAGAAACAGAGATGAGAAGAAAGAGAGATGGGGGGAAGGCTCGTCAGTAAGTGCAGCTCGTGCAAAGATGGTAACATTTAGGTCGGAATAATTATAAAGAAATGATAACTTTCAAAACTGTGGAGACCAAACAAAACATGGAGACACTTTGATATACAACGCTTTTCGTTAAGTCCCCTCTTAATACACAGCCATTTATCTTTGACACATCCATTTATCTTTGTTATAGCTATTTAGGCAAGAGCAGTGGACCTGATATTAAAATTTGGTTTTATGTTGTTACGTGACGAAATATCGGTGGCAAGCAAGGAGAGTTGCACTGATAGTTTTGGAAGTCAACAACCGTCACTGGCAGGCAGTATTATTGAGGCTTAAATCAATCCTTTTCATATATCTAAAATTTGAAAGTGATGAATTATCAGCAGAAACTAATTCCTGCTTATTCATCCCTTTTCCCACTAAAATAGCTAGGCTAGTAACTGCACATTATGCGCGGAATGTGTTGGTTTAAAGAGGAGATTTCTGAAAAACCAAAATCTCTGGGAACTGAGCACAAGTAACTCCATACTATCCTCAGGAGATTTCCGATAACCCTTAAATTCTGGGAACTAAAGGCTTTATTTAGAACACAAATGTTTCTAGTTCATCTTTACGAGATACTTTCAACATATCTTCACAACGGTGTGGTTTGGTAAAAAAAAAGTAATAATGGCCAATCAAGACCATTCAGTTATTCGTTTACCGGGCTGCATTGTCAGCATTTATACACAGCTAATGCTAGTACTATCTGGAATCTAAATGAGGAACATCATACCTAGTCAAGAGCATATTTGTGACCAAACCAATAACATCCACTCTGACAGAGGCCAACATAGATGGTGGGGGCTCCACCGACGACGAAAGCTCTACCGATGACTCATGGAAGATGGGGCTGGGCATTGGTCTTAGTGTTACAGCATTCATTATCGCTGTGGTCGTCATTTTCGTTGTTTGGCTTCGTCAGAAGAGGACGCCGGCCATATCTGACAACGAGATGACAACCATTGAGAACAAAGCTTATGAGCCAGGCCCGCTGAATCCTGACTCTTCAGATTATTCCGTGCCTGTCGAAGTTGGTGAGTTGTAACATTTCAACTGTTCTGCATTATCTTATCAAATTCAGGCATGGTTTCAAATCTTGGCCTCAAAATTAAGAGAGAGTTACTTTTAATTAATTTTATGATTTTGATTACACCCCTATCGAACTGGTAATCCAATAACTTCAGAGACGTATTTATCATACAAACAGGGCCTATTTCCGGTAACATAAAATAGGGGTGGGCGATGTCCGGAATAAAAAAAATCGATGTATACATTGATCTTTTGAGCATAAAACATCGATGCATCAATGTTTGAATCGATGTTAGGGAAAAGACAAACCAATAAATTAAAAACCTCTGCAAGGTTCCCCCCCCCCCNCGCCACGACAGAAAGACCGTCCGTAGTGTAGATCTAGCAGTCTCATCATAATTATTTTGATACGTTGTTTTTTTCCCCTCCCCCATTTTTTACTTTTGTTTTTGATAATTTTTTGGTAATTTTTTTTTTTTTGTAAGAGAAAGAGAAAATGGAATGGGATGAAGAATGCAAAAGTTTCAAATGACCTATCGGTGGGATAACATGGAGAAAAGACAGGATAGGGACATGTAAGGATCCTTTCTTTTTGCCTGAATGGCCTTGAGTACATTCATCCATTTCTTCTGAAATGTCAGTCAGAAGCAAACTGGGCCTTGAAAATATGGTTTAGAACATTGAATTAGTAATTTAAGTGAATTACCATTCCAGTAAAAAAAACAACAAAAAACCTGTTTATCAGCTCCAATTATATTTTTGATTCTTATCTCCCAGGTCCAGGTTTTCGAACTCCTTATCAGGACCATAATGATAATTACGACCGGATCTCCTCAACCTCGACCATGGTCGGATCCTCAGGTTATCTCGACCTCTTGACAGTTGGAGATTAGTGATGGATGGATGGTCGCGGGGAAGGAGGGTGACAGACAGATAGACAGACAGACAGACAGACAGACAGACAGACAGACAGACAGACAGACGACAGACAGACAGACAGACAGACAGACAGACAGACAGACAGACAGATACGTACGCACACACACACACACACACACACACACACACACACACACACACACACACACTCACACACTCACACACTCACACACACATTTGAAAACAGGCAGCTTCACAAAGCAACAGGCATACAAACACACATGAAGGCCGGTAGACGGATAAAGAAAGAGATTGACAAACAGAAGGGATGAATATAATATTTTTGCTTGCAGGACAGCATGACTATATAGATCCCTTGTAGACCTTCACGTCATGACAATGTTGGAGATGGCAACAAAAGATGATTTCATCAACACATGTTCTATACCAGGAGATGGGGTCAATGGAACAGTTTACAACGGACAACAGTTCATTATAGTAACGTTTTGCAGCTAGACAAATTCAGGCTTCAGGCTAAAGTCGCATTTTTTCCCCTTAATGACGTGAGTGATATGACGAGAAGCTAATGCATTTTCATTCAGTTAGAAAACAATGACCTTGCATTATTTCGACCTGAAGTTCTTAGGTTGTTTTTTTTTTTGAAGTGGCAGTGAGTCATCCCATACAATGGACAAAATCCATTTGCATGAATTTGATCTGGCAAGTTAGTTTCCAGGTATACGGTGGAACCATGACATTGAGTACAGGAAAACAATGACCTTGCAATATTTCGATCTGAAGTTCATTGGTTTTTTGAAGTGGCAGGGTGTCATCACATATCATACAGAAAAAAGTTATTTTAAAAATCTCAGATGATGAAAAAATTATATTAATTTAATGTGCTTCAAAAAAAAAAAAAAACCCAAAAAACTGAATCAACATTTACTGACCATTTGCCAATATCAACTAATGCTTATGTGTTGAAAAATAATTTTGCTCATGATTTAAACAAAAAAAAAACAACAACAAACTTTGACACCGGAATATTCACCTTTCTTAAAAATGTGGCGGGGCATTGGTCTCGGCACTACAGTTCTCGTCGTCATTGATCGTTCACAATAAGAGCCTGATATCTCAGTTTTTGAGTTAGCGACATAAGTTTCATTTTGACTGGCAACAAAACATATTATTGTCTGACTTTCGAATAGTCTATGATGTCATCGGATATGTATATTTGATTAATGCAATGATGATTTTTTTGTTCTTCTTGTTTATAAAATAAAAAATTTGATTAAAAATGTGGACTTTGTTTTGTATAGAATCATGAAATATCACGCTGCTGGCTGAATATAAAAGACACACGTTATAAATCGCTCGGTGTTTATGGTCTGTGTCTTTTAAAATAATGTAAAACTATATCTGTGGCTTATACGAATCTGATATTGTGATTGTCATGCATGTAATTAATAATGTATTCTACTGAAGAATGTTACCGTATTTGTTGTTGTTGATGTGCCGTAACAGTAACTGTGTTCTACGTGTCTCCTTCTGTACAGTCAAATTTCGATAATAAATTAATATCTTTGTGCTTGGGAGAATGTATAACTCTTACTGAGATACAACACATAATGAAAATAGAATCACTGGTGTGCAGTTCGTATTTAATAACAAGGCGCAAATAAAATTCATGTATTTAATAACATGGTTCTACCTTATACCCCGGAAACTAAATTCTTGCAAATAGATTTGAAGTAAATCTCAAGTGTAACTGAAAAATGATGCCAATATCCCTTTCTAGAAGTTTGACCAGATTTGAGCAAAAAGTGACGATTATTTGTCTGGCATTTTCTCCACAAGCATCATGGGGAGAAATTATAAATTATTCTTGCTTTCTTTGAATTCATTCTTTGAACCATTATTGCTTTCTTTGAAACTTTACGTCTAAAACATGGTCATGTCACTCGGAAAACACCCAAAAGGCACAACTACAAACAACAAGATATCTTCTGTGAATTTTTGACTGTATTCTGTGACTTTTGCGGGGCTGTCGATGTCACAAAGTTGAGCTTATAATTTTGCTTCGTACATGTTCTATGACATTATTATGACCATGTTCCAGTTTTAACACCCATTGTTGCAATTTCCACTTTCCCTTATAGCATCAGGGTTCGCATCAGATTTGGTTGCCATATCACTAGCTACAAGTCCAAATTTATTCAGATTTTCGTGATCTTCTGAAATTGTATACTGATTCAGTGTTGATACATATGACCTAATTTGTGGGAATTTTCGCCCGGGAAGAAATATAGTGCATTCGACCGTGGTATATCATCTCCTGGTGAAAAATGTTCCAGGAAAATTATCAAAATACCCCAGATTATTCTATCCCTCCGTAAGAAAATATAACGTCTTGAGTCATGATACGTAATACCTCCGGAAGAGGCATCACGACTTTAGTCTTTGTGTTTATTCCCCTTGGAAGAAATTCTGCCAAGTAAGAATATCACTGTATATCGTAATTGCATAGGGTACGGCTACTACCATAGATAAGTGAGAACTTGATAATTATTAGGAATATCTTACCATCGTAGGAATTACATTCCGTGGTATGTTCAACGCTATTAAAGGTGCATTCAGCACCGATGCATTGCATGAGACCCCACCGTTAATGCGCAAATTCTCAAATGAAACCCATGGACATAATCTATGCCTGTTGTGAAATGAAAAAAAGAAGAAGCTAAATTCGAAATGAGAAAGATCAAAGACATGCTTCAGCACAACTTTAATGTACGGTTCTTTAACAAATTAATGATAATGCACCACCTACATTTTACTCTAATAACAAAGATTTTTTTTTATTGTAGCAAGAAGCTTTCCATCCGACATCGAAATACTTTGTCCACTTTGGAAGCCACACAGGGTATGACTCTAGCCAATAACAGATGTGAGTGGTCTGAAAATGGATATGAAAACGTGTCAGTGAACATCAGCTGTGATATTTTGTCGTGAGCAATCCAAGTTACATAAGCACATACGAACGTTCTCACGCACGCACGCACGCACGCACGCACGCATGCATGCATGCATGTAAGCATGCACAGATACACTTACCCACCCGTTTCCCCCTGCCCAATCACTAACACTCCCGACTACACACACCCATTCATATTTATTTGAATGCAGCCCGGATAAGATAAGGTGAAACTCACTCTGCCTCGCAGATGAAGAACGCCGCATCGCCACAGTTTTTGTCGTTCCACTGGTAGTTTTTATGCCTGTACAGCTGAAGACAGTCCTCACCTAGGGGCGCATGCATAAGGTGTGGGGGTGGGAGTTGGGGGTGGGGTGGAGAATGAAATCATAGCATACCTGTAAGCACAACTAAAGAGTTGAGCATTGTTTTATCTGAAGGTCTTTTGATAGCGCATGAAGCCAGTTTCGTTAGTTTGCGTGCAAGCCTGCTTGTTTTGCTTGATGGTTTGCCAAAATGATGCATAATACTAGCACTAACAATAATAATAACAACAACAGTAATGATAATATGTTTATCAAGCGCAGATATCTAGTTGCTAATGAGCCGTTCTGCCGTCCAGTGACAACACGGAATAAGATGTTCTATTCAAATTACGATTATATTGTGTTTTGTCACTGTATAAGATGCCACACGTAATTTATGATTACACGGTGTTTAGTGATTGAACGGCAGCATAATGTGATGGTCAGTTTCTGTGTCCTTCTCTTCTTCTTGTCGTCTGTCCGCGCTGCTTGCTCCAATTGTGAGTTCGTCGGTCTACTTAAGTGTGCAGCAGACGCACGCAAGCATGACAGTTACAGTGTTAGGAAGTCAATAGATCGAAAAATTTGTTAGACTGGGGTGTCTTCCTTTGAAGATCGTCTGTTGCGTCGGTTTCGAGTTACAGGGTTTATTATCCGCGTAGAGGCCTGTATTACGGTTCTCCTGCTTAAGCCCTGGATCCCTCTGTACTTCTGTTACTCCTTCATCCATCTTCCCCTTTCCCTATACCTGCTCATTTTACTCACCCCCTAGGCTGTCTGCCTGATTAGGTTCATTGGGCGCCCAGTCTGCGAATCCGTACATGGGTTGTCTGGTAGAGACCCATTCCCAGTCACCCTCAGAGAAGATGTCTGTACCTCCTAGCCACACAGCCGGGGCTGATAAAAAAACAAACCTCTGAGGCTATTGGAAAATGGGGATACGGTAATGATGTTGGTATTATTATTGATGTTGATGATGATAATGTTTTTGTTTGTAAATCAATATTATTACTACTACTTCTACTAAAAATGATAATAATAATAAATGTAAAAATAATCAGCGATAGCAGTAGTAGTAGTAGCAGCAGCAGCAGCAGCAGTGGTAGTAGTAGGAGTAGTAGTAGTAGTAATAGTAGTAGTAGTAGTAGTAGTAGGAATAGTATTTGTAATAATAATTTTTTTTTCAAGCTTTTCGAGCTTTTTTATAATAGTAAAGCTCATTTATATAGCACCAAATCTCCCACGTGGGCCATATATGCATTACATAAGCCTTTAAATATCTCTATCTTATATGAGACTGTGTCTAAGATTCGGGAAAGGGGGAGGTGGGATACGTAATGTATTAAGAGGAAGACTATCAAAAAAATAAAATATTTTCTTTCCTTGGCTGTGTGTGTAGGCTTATTTTTTTCGAATATGGTGTTAAAAGGGAGATGACTCAGTTTTTACTATTGTTCGTGTTGTGTCTCAGAGACCGAGAATTGTGTTGTCCTGGCTGGACACCTTCTCGAATTTGCGACCATCTGCGAGATAGATCAGGACGTCGGGCGCCTGAGTGACATTCGGGAGGTTTCTGGTTCGATCCCGCGTCAGATGTCTGTTATTTCGATCTTTTTTTGTGTGTGTTCCGTGTTCTTCAATCCTCATGTATTTTTCTAGTTTGATGTACAGGGTATTTACCTATGCATGTATTTAAATTAGCTTCACTTTCTCTTGTAATGCGTTCTGCATTTTTCTGTTTAGGATTTAAAAAAAACATTTAATTTAAATGATGCTGCTGATGACAGAATATACGACAATAATGTTGATTTTTATTGAATTATTTATACTACTTTGTGAATGCTTCTGTCGAATTGTTGTATGTAGCATTTTTGGACATTGTAAAAACTTTCCAATAAAATCATACAGAGTTTAAAATTTTCGGCTATTTTATAATAATCATAATGATAATGATGATGATGATGACAAAGATGAAGATAACGGTGAAGATCCATGATAATGAAGGATATCGTGATAGAAAACTAAGGCCATATGCACTCGCTCATCTGTGTAAATGTATACGGGCATATTCCACATAATAAGTGAAATAAAATCTTGGTATAATTTTGTTTCGAATGTCAAGCCAATTGTAATGACGTTTTCGGATTTTATGTACACACTGTGAAAAAAAAAAAAAGCATTTACCATTCATAACGAATTTGGCCCACCAGGCTAAAAGAGTTGTTCTGCACAATCACACTTTTTTTCTGTACAAATCATATTTATAAATCGCGACGCGATTCGACATCATGGACGGTTTGAGGCCTTCGCTGGCTGAGAGTTTGCGCATTAACGATACTACCTCTCATCATCGAAAGAATTCCATTAATGCGTTGATGCTGAATGCACTTGGTTGCGTTCCAACATGCAGAGATAATAAATTAATTCTGACGATGAGCATAGATCCCACCGTTGATGGCAAGCTCTCACTTAAGTCGTAGACTGTCCCCAACAGTTACCCCCGAGGCGAAAAGATACGACACTGTTGTACATACGAACATTATACTAACATGTTTGCCAGTTTAGACTACGCACGTTGTCCTTC